>JAVQKD010256914.1:0-18253 GCA_036025635.1 Philypnodon grandiceps
ATTATAAAGAAATACAGCTCAAGATTGAATGTGGACTTACTGAAAAGGTTTCTGGCTTTCTCTGGTTCACTGATAATTGGAGGTCCAACTCCAAATTTGTTCTGGGCCATGACTCTGAACTCATACTCATGGTTCTCAGTGAGACGGGTGACTACATAGGCACACTCTTTAGGGTCATTAGAAACATGTACCCAAGACTTTCTGTTGTCCTCACGCTTTTCTACCGCGTAGTTGGTAATCTTAGAACCACCATCATCTGTAGGTGGGTTCCATGCCAAACCAATTCTATCGGCAAACACCTCAGTAAATTTGATAGGTCCAACAGGAGGTCCCGGAGGTCCTATACAAAGAGGAAGGAAGGTTACATGTATTTTAATGTAGAAAATCTATTGGTAATCGTTATGGAGTGGGTTTTCATACCATAGACTGAGACTTTGATATCCTTGGACACTGTCCCCAGGCTGTTGCTGGCTGTCAGGCAGTAGAGGGAGCTGTCATGCCTGCTTGCTTGCTGGATCAGCAGGGTGCATTTATCGTGTGTGACCAGTTTGTACATGTGCTGGTCATACTGAACAGGGGTCTTCTCCTCGGGTTTTGTCACATTGGCCTTTTGCCAAGTCAGAGTAGGGAATGGACAACCACTAACCTTTGCCACAATGCTGACATCACAGCCCTCCTCACCCTCAAGAAACTCTCGCATCTCAATGGTGGGAGCACCTGCAAAAATGTATTTTTATTAACTGTCTGTTTAGGAAGCAGCAGTGACAAAGTTTAACTTCGTGGCTTACATGTCTGATCCTTGATGACCATTGGGCCGACAGTAGCAGAGGGACGACTGGGTCCAGCAGCATTCACAGCCTTTACTCTGAACTCGTATTCTACACCCTTTTAACACCACAAATGTTAGTGTAATGGCTTGCAGTAACATTGTAGCCTAATATTGTAGTATATGTACTATATAGTATGTATAGTTAAAAAAATAACTAGTGTATAATATGGAAATACCCACCTCCTTCAGGTCCTCCACAATGAAAGTAAGCTCCTCAACATCTCTCTTGTTGCACTGCTTCCAAGTCTCTTTCTCCTTACCACTAGTGTCCCAGCTCAGGCGCTCAATGATGTAATGCTTTACCGGCGAGCCACCATTATTTTTGGGAGCCTCCCAGCTCAGTGTGACAGTGTCCTTTGTCACAAGATTCACCTTAAGTTTGGTGGGAGGATCGGGTGGGTCTGAAAAGAAAGACAACAACAATAATAATAGTTAGTTGATATAGTTGTTAGTTTTTATCTGTGTTGTGTTGATAGTCAATGCTCACTTACAGATGGGATCTCTGGCTCTGACTGGATCAGTGGTCACAGTGAATGGACCAAATCCCAGCCTGTTCTCAGCTTTGACTCTGAACAAATAGTCCTGACCCTCCAGCAGTCCTGAGACTACAAAGGCCTGGCTAGCACAGGCTGCATTCACCTGATATAACAAAATACAAACTGTTAATACATTTTTTTAATTAATCTTCAGTGACATGTGGAACAAGTAGGGTTTACCTTAGTCCACGCCTTGTCAATCATGGATTTCTTTTCAATGAAGTAGCTCTTGATTCTTTCTCCTCCATCTGTGTCAGGCAGCTTCCAGATGAGCCTCATAGTTGATCTGGTGATGTCAGTTACTCTCAGCTCCTTTGGAGGTCCAGGAACATCTATGACAAAACAAAAAATTAAATTAAATCTTTTTAAATAATGGGACTGATGTTTAAGAGACCAGGCAGATGACAGACATACCAAGAACAATAACTCGGACATTGACATGTTTCTGCCCAGACTTGTTTTTGGCAGTGATTGTGTAGCGTCCTGTGTGTGTCCTCAAACTGACAGGAATGGTCACAACAGAATTGGTGTCTGTAGACTCAACCTAAAAACACACATAGAACAAAATAATTAGAAATTACAATAATTCAAAAGAGCATATTATAATTTATAATTTAATATACCTCAGAGTCAACAGGAAGTGTGTGCAGCTTGTTCTTCTTGTGTGACTTGGCTTTCCCAGTGAAATCCCATGTGACTTTGGGAACAGGACGTCCCTTGATGGTGGCAGGGATCCTGATTGGATCTCCAGCACGAATACAAAGAAGGTCATCAAGCAACACATCAATGCTAATGGCAGGAGGAACTGTGCATATAAAAAAAATATTCATTATTATTTCTTAATATCCAATCCAATTCTTATTATCTATTCTTATAAAATAGTTAAACTGCATTTAGACTTACGCTGGACATCCTGAACAAGGACCTCAGTAGTGCGTGGGCTTGGGTCTGACTCTCCAACTTCATTGACAGCAATAATCCTGAAGCGGTATCGCTTGAGCTCGCGAAGGCTGGGCACAGTGAACTCAGTGGTGGGGTGCAGTGTTTCGGGGTCATTCACTCTCACCCACACTGAGGAGCCCTCATCCTGGATCTGGATAATGTAGCCCTTAATAGGACTGCCACCATCACTCTCAGGGGGCTTCCAGGCCAGTGTCACGCTGTGCTTATTTTTGTCAGCCACCTCAGGAGCAGCTGGCATGCTTGGAGGAGCTGCAGAGATGATTGCAAATATACTGTTTTAAGTATACAGTACTGTCTATATAAATAATTGTTTGCATAAATATATAAACAACTTTTAAAAAGTGATTTATACTCACTGAGTGGGTCAACAGCAAAGGCAGAATCAGATGGTGCACTAAATGGACCAGTTCCCGCACTGTTGTTGGCTGCAACTCTAAATTCATACTCTGTGCCTTCAAACAGACGAGTCACCTTATGACAGAAAAATACCAAATTAGAATAAGCAGTAAAACAGTGCTGCTCAATTGCCGTGTAAGAAACCTTTTATATGTGCTACAGTATATCTCACCTGGTACTCCCAACCCTTTGTGCCTCTCTTAGTGACAGGCGTCTTGTTCACTTTAGCCCAATATCCAGTGCCCTTCTCTCTCTTCTCCAGCCAATAGCCAGTAATCATGGAGCCACCAGTGTCTCTTGGGGGCTCCCATGTTAGAGTCATGGATGTCTTGGAGTATTCTGCAATGGTTGGTTTCTCTGGAGGGCCAGGGAGGCCAAATGGATCAATGATCTGTACTTCCTCTGTGCAGCATTGGTCAGAGATGCCGTAACAATTCTGGGCTTTGACTCTGAACATGTAGGTCTTGTTGGTCTGAAGGTTCCAAGCCTTTTCAAGAGAACACAATGTATTTCAATTATTATTTTCTTAAACCCATCAATATAAGTCTCTTCTGATCTGTCCTGTAGCAAGGAGAAGTTAAAATGATAACATACCCAGAATTTCCTCTCAACGATGCTGTTGGTGACCACCTCCCACTGTGGCTCAGGTGGTGGTTCCTGTCCCTCCTCAACCTCTGGCTGGTCTTTCACAACATCTTTCTTCTCAACAATGTAGTTGGTCAATTCACTGCCACCATTATCCAGTGGAGCATCCCAGTGGAGGAAGCAGGCCTCAGCCTTAATGTTGGGCACAGTTATGTTCCTGGGTGGCAGAGGACGGTCTGACAAAGACATACACATTAAATTAAAACTACTCTCATTTATACTGCAAATATATTTTATCATTTTGAATATGAGAAATATACTCACCGAGCACCATGACATAAATGTGGTGGTGTGCTGAACCCATGTTGTTGGAGGCAGTCACAGTGAAGGTGCCTCTGTCTCTCCTATTAGCTGATGGGATGGACAGAGTGGTCTTGCAGTTCAGCCTGCCCGTCACTACTGTCTCTATCTGGAGTGCCTCAGTGGGCTTGTCAATCAGCACATCATCCTTAGTCCACTCAATCTTGGGGATGGGAAGACCAAGAACATCAGCAGGGATCTCAATGGGATCACCCTTTTTCACTGTGATGGAATCCGCCTTGAAAACCTTCAGCATGTGCACCTCAGGAGCCACTGGGAACAGGAAAACAATAAAGTTGGTTACACATAGGAATTTAGTAACCTAGATATATATATATAACTAGCTAAGCAGCCTCACCTTCATCATCCTGGATGACTACAGTCATAGGGATGGAAGGCTCACTCTCTCCAATTGAATTGGCACACTTTATCCTAAACTCATACATCCAAGCCTCCTCCAGTCCAGTCACTGTCATGGTCATATCAGGGAAGATCTCTGTGTTACAAGGCTCAAAGTTTTGCTGATCCTGCCTCTTCTTCTCAATGAAGTATCCAATGACAGGGCTGCCACCATCGTTACGAGGTGGCTTCCATGTGAAAGTGATAGAGTCCTTAGTCCTCTCTGTGTAATGGAACTTCTCTGGGTATGAGGGTGGACCTAAAGTAAAGACAGTAATGATAATCTTAAATGTGTCTCAATTGACCAGTAAACAAGCAACAAAGCTTCAGCCAGATTCCTTTCTCCTCACCTTGTGGGTCAATGGCTTTGATGGGTCCCAGCTCGACAGCCTGGCCCAAGCCAAACTTGTTTTTGGCGAACACACGGAAGTAGTAGTCCTGTCCTTCCATAATGCCAACACATTCACACTTGGAAGAGGCAGTTTCTACAGGCTGCCTCCATGTATGCATCTTGGCATCCCTGCGCTCCACAAGGAAGCCGGTCAGGTCACTTCCTCCATCATCTTCTGGATCATCCCAATTCAAGAAGATCATCTTACGGGTGACCACCACAGGTTTCAAATCTGTGACTGGTCCAGGGACATCTGTGGGGGATAAAATGTCACATTAAGTTTTTCATACAAAATGAACAATACACATTATCAACTATCAACTTACCCTGGACCTCCACTCTGGTCCATGCTGACTTGATGCCACTGGGGTTGCAGGCGGAGATCTGATATTTGCCGCAGTCACCCCTCTGAATGTTCTTGATGCTCACAATATTGGCATTGCCCTCAGTGAGGAACTCCACACGATCTTTGTCTGGTTTGCCATCATCCTTGGTCCAGCTGATGGATGGGTAGGGTTTACCTGTGACAATAGCTGGAAGAAGGAGATTCTCGCCAGCTCTGATGAACACACCTGCCTTCAGGGACAGGCCTAAGTCGATCACTGGGACCTCTGTGGACACAGGCAAAAGAAACAAAATAAGCTTGGCATGATTTAAATTAAATTAATCAAAAGAACAGGACATGTTTCTGACCTGCGGGATTCCTGA
This sequence comes from Philypnodon grandiceps, assembly GCA_036025635.1. Classification (NCBI taxonomy): domain Eukaryota; kingdom Metazoa; phylum Chordata; class Actinopteri; order Gobiiformes; family Eleotridae; genus Philypnodon; species Philypnodon grandiceps. The sequence goes on from JAVQKD010256914.1 coordinate 5,168, forward strand.
CAATCACAGACTCTGTGAATCCTGGAGTTCCCTCCCCCCCAGCATTGCAAGCAATGACACGAACCACATATTTGGCTCCCTCACGGACACCATAGACTGTGAAATTGAGGTTCTTCCAAGGGCGTTCTGTAGCTCTGGACCAGTCCTTTGTGCCTAGAATGGCCTATGTAACAAATAAATAATATTATATGTCAAACAAGCTCAAATCAAGCTATGTACATTGTATATGTATAACCCAATGTCTAAAATTGTGTATTAACTGACCTTATCTACGTGGTATCCAAAAATTTCTCCTCCACCATTGTCTGCAGGTGGATCCCACTCAACATCAATGGAGTGGTCAGAAGTCTCCACCACACGAGGAGTAGGAGGACCAGGAGGCACTGCAAGTTCATAAGTACAAATTGCATGTTAGAGCATTTCATGATGTGTAATTGCTTAATTATAAAACAATTATTAAAACAATTAAGTATTTTCTTACAGATGGGGGACTGTGCAGTCTTGGGCTCAGAGGGAGGACTGAACTTTCCTGGACCGGCTTGGTTTTCAGCTGCAACACGGTAGATATACGTCAGACCCTCAAGGAGACCTTCAACGTTCAGTTCAGCCTGAGGAACAAGGTTCCTAAAATACGAGAAGCAGATAATTTAGTCTTTGTCACATAACAAAAAAATCTATCTTTAACTGGATTTCTTTTACCTGTTAACACGAGTCCAGTGAGAACTATTGATCTCACGTTTCTCTACCCAGTAACCCAGAATAGGACTTCCATTGTCATTGGGCTCATTCCATGTGACCAACATGCTGGTGGCAGTAATGTCATCAATCTGTGGTTTCTCAGGAGTCTCAGGAGGATCTATAATACATAGAATATAATTAGTACTAATTGCTCCTTTTTGGGTTCATATGTTAGGTTCATAAAATAGAAAATAAATATTACCAAAAGGATTCTTGGCAATGAGGGGCTTGGAAACACAAGGTGGCCCAGCGCCAAATTTGTTCTCAGCCACAACTCTGAATATGTACTCTTTCTTCTCAATGAGTTTTGGCACCAGATATCGGCAGCCTCTGAGTGTGGAGGTGACAGTGCTCCAGCCAAACTCAATCTTGGAATTGTCTTTCTTCTCTAGCGTGTAGTTGATAATCTCACTGCCACCATCATCCAAAGGAGGATCCCACTTGCAGATTACAGAGCTCTTCCTTACCTCCTCGAATCTGAAGTTAAAAGGAGGTCCAGGTGTGTCTGTAGAAATTGAGGTTAACATTTGCATTATAGGAGACTGGTCCAATGAAAGTTCATGAAATTCAAGTATATCTTACCAAGGATGTTGACTTCACAGGTTGCAGAGGCTAGGCCATGGTCATTCTCCACCTTAATCATGAAGACACCATGGTCAGCTCTGATGCAGTCTTTAATGATGACAGAGGACATCCCCCTTCTGCTGTTGTTGATATCCAAACGCTCATTCATAGTGGGATACTCAGGCAACTCCTCTTCTTCTGGCTCTTCCTCCTTCTTCTCCTCCTTCTTCTCCTCCTTCTTCTCCTCTCCCTCCTTGGCCTCTTCCTTTACTACCTCTTTGGCTTCCTCCTTTTTTGCTTCTCCTTCCTTGACTTCTGCTTCCTTCTTTTCCTCTCCTTCCTTAACCTCTCCCTCTTTCTTCTCCTCTTTCTTCTCCTCCTTCTTCTTCTTCAGTGGTCTCTCTGGGCGCTTCCGGAGTGGTTCGGGTCGGATCACCTGGTTGTTGAAGTACCAGGTGATCTGAGGATATGGAGCACCAGAGACATTGGCATCCAGGCAGATCTCGCATCCGCGCTTCACACTCAGACCAGACTGAAGGCTGCCACTCAAAAAGACCTTTGGAGGATCTGTGACAAGGAAAAGAACTGTGTATTAAAAGCAAGAAAGGTAGCTACTGTATGTTGTTGCTGGTGTTGAGAACACTGATGCTTCTTACCAACAGTATCCAAGGCTTTGACGAAGGGTGTGTTGCGTGAAGGCTCGCTGACCCCGGCTGCATTCTCAGCTTTGACTCTGAAGGTGTAGTTCTTCCCCTCAGTGAGGCCCCTGACAGTGTAGGACACAACAGGCACCAGGAAGTCATTGCATCTCTCCCACTTGTCCTCGCCCTTTATCTGCTTCTCCAGGATGTAGCCCATGATCTTGGCGCCGCCATCGTACATGGGAGGCTTCCAGGTCAGGGTGATGGTACAGGAGGTCGGATTGTGGGTCTCAACATCCACTGGAGGATCAGGGGCATCTGGAACAACAGGACAACATTTATTACGATTTTGTAACATTGGTAAACCTATGTTTTTATATGTTTATATGTAAGTGGCTATAGTGGTATTTACGTTTCTGGTCCTCAGCAATGACTGGGTTCTTCAGCTCAATAAATTCTCCTCCTCCAATCTTGTTGACAGCCTGGACTCTGAAGTAGTACTCTCCATGGGGGATCAGATCCTTAACATTCCAGCTAACTTTCTTCTCACCGGACATCATGTTGACGTAGGTTCTTCTGCCAGCCTCACGCCTCTGCACACAAATCAAAAAGGCACACTTAACATTTGAACTATTTTTGCAATTAAAGTTGCTGAACTTGTCACAAACCTGAAGAACATAGTGGAGAACGGGGGTGCCACCATCATAATCTGGAGGATCCCAAGACACTTTGCAGGAGTTCTTAGTGATCTCAGAAGCCACAATTTCCTTACAAGGACCAGGGAGACCTTTGAAAACAAAGGCAACATTAAATAATCTTTAATAAGCTTTGATTATAAATGTGAAGGCATTTTAGGGTTCAAGTACCAATGACTTTAACATTAATGGTGGCACTGGCAGTTCCCAGCCTGTTCTCCAGAGTCACTTTGTACTGTCCAGCATCAGCGTGGAGACTGCTGTCAACTTCCAGATGGCAAGCAATGTACTCTTTTCTGTTGGATACAAGCAATGTTAATCAGCATAGATTTGCTCTGAAATCACATTTACGGACTGAGTGAGACTGAATGTCCCATTGCATAATTAGTGTTGGATTTTTTACCTAAAGCTAAGGCGCTCATCAGCCTTCAGCTCTTTGCCATCTTTGTGCCATGTGATTTTGGGAGAAGGAACAGCTTTGAAAGGAACTGGGATGTGCATCTTCTCTGTCTCCACAACAACCAAATCCAGAGTCTGGAACTCCAGTATTGGGCTACCTGCAAAAAAAAAGATAAGAAGAAGGTTTGTAATAACACTATTCAGAGTGTACTTTTGATATTAAAGTGAGTAGAACAGTTTCTTACAGTCAGACTCTTTTGCAAATACATTCTCAGAGATGTCAGAAGGTTCGCTGACTCCTGCAGCATTGATGGCTCTGACTCTAAGAATGTACTCCTTTTCAGGGATCACTCCCTCTGCCACACAATACTTCAGCTCCTTCACTGGACGAGAGTTGACCCTCATCCACTTCTCGGTGCCAGCCTCACACATTTCAATGTGGTATCCAGTGATGGGGCAGCCACCATCCTGCAATGGGGGCTTCCAAGCGATGGACAAGAACTCACGACTCGCTCCGGTGACATGCAGTTCGATGGGAGGTGATGGGACACCTGTTGAAGAACATGTTAAAGTCATTCTGTTTATATTTAAACATTTTAACTGTATAGGTCTTACCAGTGGGGTCCTCAATGGTCAGGATCTCGGTAGGCTCACTGGGATGTCCAACACCGGCCTCATTCTCGGCACGGACCTGGAACTGGACCTCTGTGCCCTCAATGACGTCTGTCACTCTGTACTTACAGTCTGGACCAGAAGTCTTTCCACACTTCACCCAGCGGGTTCCAAGCTTCTCCTTCTTCTCAATGGAGTACCTATAGGAACAAGTAAATGGCCACATTCAATGTTAAATGTACTTAAACATATTACAGCATGGATATTAGGGCTGTACTCAAAAAATCAATACGGGAATATAAAGTTAGGTACTCCACTTGGATGCACGCATTGATTCAGAGATTACTGTATTGATACATGTTGTTTGTGGTTTGTCAAAGGCAGCAAAAATAGCATGATAAGCCAAGTTAAAATGTATAAACTAGGGCTGTAGTTCACCAAAGAAATAGCTTGTTGACCAAAGACATGCCCTGCATAGCGATTAATCTACTAAAAGGGGACAATATTAGAAGATGCAGACCAAAGCCTGAAATCACATGAAGCTCCAGTAAACAGCAGGCTATAGCCCAGTTAGCTTAGCTTGCTTGCTAACACTAAACCAGGCTACTTTCGGAATGGCAATACAGTCTTTATGATATGTACCTGTGTGCAAAAGTTGAAACTGATCTGGCAATTTGTTTTTGAGTTATTGCGTTCACAGCTAGGATCTGCGGACCGACGTGATTCCACAATATCATCGTTTCGCCACTAAAGACTGTCTAAAAAAATATTTTTATTGTTCAAATAGGCCTAACAGTTTGTCACAGGTTGCTCATAAATAGTGGCTGGACTTTTGATTATGGCATTATAAGGCTGTTTCACTCCAGACTTGATTGAAATTGTTGTTTTTATATAGGGTCACGGGAAACCTACCTGAGGACTGGTCTGCCACCATCATTTTTAGGCTCCTCCCACATCAGATCCACATAGCGCTTGGTCACAGCATTTACAGTGAGTGCGTATGGTGGACCGGGAGTACCTGCAGAAACCCAAATTTGATTAATATTCATCCTCACATGACTATACTAAGCATTTTTTTATAGCTGGCTTGTAACTTACTGAAAGTGTCTTTAGCAAGCACGGAGTCCTCAAGCTCACAGAAGGGTCCGAGTCCAACAGAGTTCTCAGCTGCCACTCTGAACACATACAGGGATCCCTCATTCAGTGGAGTCACTGTGTATTTGAGCTCCTTCACGGTAGTGTCCACAGCCTGCCAGCCCTTGCGTCTCACGTCTCTCTTCTCCACCACATAGTTGGTGATCTTAGCACCTCCATCACGCTCTGGGGCGGTCCACTTCAGCTCAGCATTATTGCGGCTGATGTTGATAACCTCCAGCCAGCGAGGGGCAGAGGGAGGGTCTGGGTAGAGAAGAAAATGGAACAAACAGCAATTTTATAAAGCTGACAACATTTCCTGCTTTTGTTTTGATTATATTCTTAAATTTAGTTTGTATCCATAACATAATAGTCTTACTCAGTCTCTCCTTGCAGAGGACAGGGTCACTTGGTTCACTCGGTTCACTCTCTCCGGCCACGTTAACTGCTCTTACTCTGAAAGAATATTCCTGCTTCTCCATGAGCCCCTTGAGGAAGTACTCCAGCAGGTTAATGTTCTCCGCCACGCGGATCCAGTCCATGGTTCCGCTTTTCAGCATCTCAATGATGTAGCCCTCAATCTTGGCACCACCATCATGCTCTGGCTTGGTCCACATCAGAAAGCATGAGGTCTTGGCCACATCCTTTACTGTGGGCTTACCAGGAGCCCATGGAGGATCTAGAGACCAGGTACAATGTTAGTTTCTTAATTCACCAAACCAACATGATTATTAAAGTGCAATAGTGTTTCATTGTAGCTGATTATTTCTTACCAATTGGGTCCTTGACAAGGATTGGATCTGTTTCCTTGCTTGGTTTTCCTGTTCCAGCCAGATTTTCAGCCAGGACTCTGAACTTGTACTTCTTTCTGGTGGGCAGACCTTTCACTCTGCAATGGACCAAACAAAACAAAAACAATTTTACTTTTAAAGCTTATCCAAAGTTGACTATTTGGCTACTGTAGTGATTCACACTCACCTGTAGTTAGTGTCCTTGATAGGCAGCTTGTTGCATCTTATCCACTTGTCATGGTCTGCTTCATATCTCTCCACCCAGTAGCCAGTGATGGGGCTACCTCCATCCTCATCTGGCTCGTACCATGTCAGGGTCAGGGAGTCCTTAGCGATGTCTGATGGCTCCAGTTTGTATGGAGCCCCAGGAGTGTCTGAAGAAAAACAGTATATGTAAATAAATCAGTATTCATGCCTATAGATCTTTTTAAAATTTTGTTTATTATTCTCACCAAATGAATATCTAGCAATAATAGATGGGTGCTCAGCTGGTACTCCGACTCCAAACTGGTTCTCAGCAAATACCCTGAAGATGTACTCCTTAAATTTGGTAAGTCCAACGGCTTTGTATGTAGTTTGTTTGATTGTTGAGGAAAGGCGGTGCCAGATTTCACTATCGGCAGCGCGACGCTCCACAATGTAGTTAGTGACACGGGAACCACCATCATCTCTGGGAGGGTTCCAGGCCAAGAAGCAGGACTCATTTGTGATCTCAGAAATGTCGAAAGCAGCAGGAGGGCCAGGTTTGTCTATTGACAAAAAATATCACATTACATATTACAAGCAGTTTTAGGATTAGGAATCAATGGCTAATTTAAATGCTAAATACTTACCAAGAATGTTAACGTCAACTGTTGCTGTGGCACGTCCGCTGCTGTTGGTAGCCTCAATAATGTAAGTAGAACTGTCATCTCTCTTGGTTTTGGCAATAGTAACAATGGAGTGTCCCGGTTTGGTGTCAATGCTGACTCTGTCGTCAGGTTTGAGGACAAGGTCGGCCTTGGTCCACTTCACGCGGGGCTCCGGTTTACCAGTCACCTCAGCTGGAAGCTCAATCTTGCTGCCAGCTTTGGCGGTTAATCCAGCCAGCAGTTTGGCATCAAGCTGGATCTCTGGAGGTTCTGTGGAGACAAAGCACATAAAGAATTGCAATAATATTCTTTTGTGATGAATGATATAACAAAATAGCCAGGAGTAGTTATAGTACCTTTAGGATCAACAGCCTGGATCTCATCTGTGGCCTTGCAGGGTCGGCTGGCTCCCAGTCTGTTCAGGGCCCGGACTCTGTATGCGTACCACTGGCCTTCAATGAGACCGGTCACTTGGCACTTTAGCTCTGCGACCATATCTCCACACGGCTCCCACTTATCAGTTCCTCTTTGGCAACGTTCCACATTGTAGCCACGGATACCACTGCCGCCGTCATATTTGGGAGGCTCCCAGGTAAGGAATATACCACTGGCTGACTTATCTCTCCACCTCAGGTTCTCTGGAGGGTCGGGCACGGCTAAAGATGAAAAGTGTGGTTAGAGTATAAATAATAATAATAATAATGTTTAAATAATGGATCTCTTTTCAGTATATTGATTAAAAACTAATAACTAAAATGAAAGTCATAGGTTTTCCTCTTGTGACTTACTGGCAGGAGATGACACATTGACAGGCTCATCAATGTATGCAGGCTCTCCTGGCCCACACTTGTTGCATGCTGTAACTCTGAACAAGTATTCCTTTCCTTCAACAACATCAGTGACCGTGAACTCCTGATCTTGGATTCCTGTTACCACCTAGAAGTCAAGTAATGACAAATATTAATACATCAACAGAAATTTCACAATTTTATTTACAAAATTTTTCTATCTATCTTACCTTGACCCATGTCTTGCGGGACATATCACGTTTCTCAACCTGGTATCCAGTCAGTGGGCTGCCCCCATCATGCTCAGGGGCCTCCCAGCTCAGGTGTACGTGTTGGCGTGTCACCTCCAGGACCTTAAAGTCTTTGGGTGCACTGGGGGCAGCTATAAAAATAAAAAAATAAAAAATTTCAAGGTTTACACTGTCAAACTATCCACTATCAATTTAATAAGATTTTTGTTATAACTTACCAATAACATTGACATCAATTTCTCCAGATGCAGATGCAACGTCATTTTCCAGAGTCAAAGTGTAAGTGCCTTTGTCTGGGCGTACACTTGGAGTGACAACTAGCTCTACAAAAGTGGACTTAATTGTTGTGGTGACACGCTCATCTTCTGGGGTCAGCTGCTTCTCTCCAAAGGTCCACTTGGCGACAGGGATGGGGTATCCAGTGATGGGAACTCTGATAGTCAAAGGCTGGGGTACAATCACCTCCAGGCCATTTTTGAAAGCGCTAAGGTCAAAGGTTGGGGCAACTAGAGAGGAAACAATGACAAATTTGAATCAGAATTATACTGATTATATAAGAAAGATAAATATGATTAAAGTCATTAAGAAGCTAACTATTTATGCTCATTATTTTTGTATTAAACTCACAATGTGGGTCATCGGCCAACAGAGGTCCAATTGTGTTGGAGGGATCAGAAACTCCAGCAGCATTTTCAGCCATCACTTTATAATTGTACTTGGTTCCATATTTCAGGCCAGACACCTTAAGAAACAAAGAGTTAAATTGTTTAGTTGGAACAGATTATCCCAATGCTTTTCAGTTGTTACAAATATTTGAGTGTGTGTGTACCTTGTAAAAGAGGTCAGGGCAGAGGCGAGCGTTGCAACGCAGCCATTTGTCAGTGCCATCTTCACAGCGCTCGATAATGTATCCAGTGATCATGCTGCCTCCGGACCTCTGAGGAGGATCCCAGGTGAGCTGCACAGAGCTCTTGTTCTGGTCGTGGGGTGTCAAGTTCAGAGGAGGACTAGGACGCGCTGTAACAATTAAATGACCAAGTTCAGTAAATACAAGATAATAATTAAAAAAAACCTATATGTAATTACAGTACATACCAATAGGATCCATGATCTTGACGGGCTGAGAGGCAGCACTGGGTTTTCCAACACCAGCCTTGTTTTGAGCCTTGACTCTGAAGATGTACTCTTTGTTTTCAATAACATCATTGATGATGGCCGTGAGCTCGTCGGCTTTGCTCACCTGAACTGGAGACCACTTTACGGATGTCCTGTCTCTCAGCTCAATAATATAAGATGTGATGGGAGAGCCACCATCTGATACAGGGGGTTCCCAGCCAACAGTGCAGCCAAACTTAGTCACATTTCCGACGATAACATTCAGAGGAGCATCAGGAACATCTAAAAAATGTATTTGATCATCATTAAACTAGCAGACAAGTATATTTACCAAACAATTTTCTTTTTAGATAGGTGTGTGTATTAAAGTGTAATGATCTTACCAAATTTGTTTTTGGCTTGGACTGGTTTATCTGTCTCTACGATTGGCCCGCTGCCAACGCGGTTTCTTGCGCACACTCTGAACAGGTACATGGAGTCCTTCTGCAGGCCTGTCACTGTGTACTCTGGGCTCTCGGCATGGTCCGTGGCGAGTGTCCAGGTCTTGCGTTTCACATCGCGCCGCTCCACAATATACGCAATGACTTTGCTGCCTCCGTCACTCTCGGGCTCCTCCCAGGCAAGGCTCACCTCACCATCTGCAGTGTCTACCACCTGCAGGTTCTTCACTGGTCCTGGGACATCTAGGTAAAGAAGACAAAGAAAAATGATTTAGGACATGCATGACATGTTAATAATAATGTTTTTTGCTTATCAAAGGCCATTTCTTTTTTCTCACCAATAACATCCAGATTAATGAAGGCCTCTCCCTTGCCGTGCCTGTTCTTTATAATAATCTTGTATCTTCCCTGGTCAGACTTCTTGGGGTCCTTAAGTTTGTACTCAGTGCGGTCAGAGGAGGTGTAAATGTTGTCTTTGGCCAGACTCAGGTTGTTGTACAGCCAGTCGGCCTCAGCCTGAGGGTAGGCACTGTAGGGCACTGTCATGACGATGGGTTTACCAGCATCAGTAACGTAGCTCTGGTCTGTGGTCTTAATTTGAGGCACGGCTAAAAGACAACACGGGTAATGTCAATAAAAGTAATGGTCATGAACACACCAAAGCTATATATATCTATAATTTTGAGAGAGTTAATATTTTGTTTCATACCTGCCAGTTCAAGTTTGGCCTTGGCATCCTTGTCCTTCACCATGACCCTGTACTCTCCCTGGTCGCGGGGCCTGATCTCACAGACCTGCAGCCTGTGGACATTGCCCTCACTCATCATCTGGTACTTATCGCCCTGGACTACTGTCATGTTGTTTCTCAGCCATTTCACTTCCACTCTGTCCTTGTTAAGCTCAACCTCAAAGACCACATCTGAACCTGGAGGCTCAAACACGTCCTGGGGAGGCCTGATGATCTCGACTGGGGTCTCTGTGGCACAAAATTAAGGTCAATTTTAATTGAACTTAAAATCTAAGTAACAAGTACTGTGAGTTCTGTTAAGAATGTATTACCTTCAACAAACAGCCTGGCTCTGGATCTCTTCTCATCCACACCACAGGCATATTCACATTCATCATCTGGTCTGCACTCCATGATACGCAGTTTGCATATTTTGCCCTCCTTTTCAAATTTGTATCTGTTGAAAATGAAAAGTTCCCAATTTGATATTATATAGGTAATCACTATTTATTTTCCAGGATCACAAAATAATATAATTCCTTACCTGGGTCCCTCTCTGATTTCACGTCCATTCCTGTACCACTTGACTTCAGCCTTTTCTTTGGTCAGTTTGCAAGAGAACTCAGCGTTTTCAAACTCTGTAATAGTCTGGTCTTTAAGTTGCATTGCAAAGTCTGTGGGAGCCTCACTGATGATCAGTTCAGCTGTGGATTTGCTCTCTCCAGCGACGGCGGTGTATTCACCCTCATCGGCCAGGGTACAGTCTTTAATGGTCAGCGTGTGCTTGTCTTTGTCCACTCTGTACACAATGCGTTTGCTGAAGGTGATCTCCTCGCCTCCTTTCATCCATTTGATTGTGGCGTTGGGTCGGTTCACTTTACAAAAGAAGCTGACGGTCTTCTTCTCCTGAGTGTCGATGTCCTCAAGAGGAGCCACAATCCTAAGGCTCTCCTCTGAACAAGACAAAACACATAAACTATACCCTTGTACACAAGAACTTACAATTTTACTCTGAGTGAAACCAAACCTTTGACTGTGAGCTTGCAGGAGCTCTTGGCCAGCTCTCCTCTTTGATTGGTCAAGTTGATGCTGTACTGAGCTTCATCTCCCTTCTGGGCCTCTTTGATTCTGAGGGAGAAGACATTGTCTCTCTGGAGCATCACGTGTTTGCTGCTCTCAAACAGAGTGTCGTCGTTTTTCAGCCACTTGGCCTTGGCTCCCTCCGAGTTCACTTCACAGTTCAGAACAATCTCCTGTCCCTCCAGGACCTCTGAGTCCTTCAGAGGGGTGATCACCTTCAGTTTTTCTGCAGTGGACAAATTCAATTATTAGCTTTGAGCAAATAATATATCATAATTAGGTAAGTGTAATTTGGACCGCTTACCACGGACAGTAAGGTCAGCGCTGGTTCTGGTTGCTCCAATCATCACCACATATCCACCCTCGTCTTTCAACTCGGCGGTCTTGATGATCAGTGTACGTCTCTTACCATCACTGACCAATTGGTATTTGTCGCCATCTTTAAGCTCCTTGTCTCCTTTCATCCATTTTACCTCAAAGGTTTCCTTGGAAACAGAGCAAGTAAACTCTGCTTTCTGGCCCTCGACAACTTCCTGGTTCTGAGGTCTGGAGATGAACTCGGCAGCCAACTCTGAAACAGGAAGAAGAAACAAAAAATGGAAATGACCAAAACTGGCCACTGATAAAATTAGCTACTTAACAATTGAGAATGTATTCAAGGCATACCGTTAATCTTGAGGTTGCCAGAGGTCTTGATGGTAGGGCTAAGTCTGCAGTTGTATTCTCCAGCGTCCTCCATCTTGAGGTCCTGGATGAGCAGAATGCGCCTCTTTCCGTCTACAATGTGCTCATATCGGCCACCTTCGGGTAGCTCTGTGTCTCCTTTGTACCAGTTCACATCGGCGCTAGGTTTGGACACTTCACAGATCAACTTCACACTGTCCGTCTCTGTGCCCTCCACGTTGGCCAGATTCTTAGTAAACCGTGCCTCCTCCTCTGTAGAAACAAACAACCAATTCAGTGTCAAAACATATTTCCATTGAGACGGTTTACAAGTAAGCTAGGTAATAAAACTTACCAACGACAGTGAGCATGCCGGAGGACTTGGAGGTCTTGGCGTCACATTCGTATTCAGCCTCATCATCAAATGCAGACTTGTGGATGATGAGGGTGTGCAGGCGACCTTGTGCAATAATCTCATACTTCTTTCCTTTTCTGATTTCACTTCCATCTTTGAACCAGCGGACCTGAGACACAGAATATTTTATGTATTTTAACTGACAAATACAGTAGAAAAAAATAATACAGTAGAAAAAGGGGACTCACCTTGACATTTTCTCTAGATACTTCACATTCAAACCTGGCAGATTCCTTCTCTTTGACCTCAACATCATGGAGCGGCTTAGAGAACTCAACATGTGGAGCTGCATAAACAAGCATTAATTCAGTATAACGTCTTAACTATGCTATTAACACATGGCACCCTTAGTTTTTAAGTTGTTAGCTGAAAACAATTACTACTACTCACGCTCAACACTGAGGAAGCAGGAGGTTTTGAAGTCCTTGGCATCACAGGTGTACGTTTTGGAGTCATCCAAAGTGCAGTCGTGAATAAGAAGCGTTCTCTTGCGGCCATCAACAAGTATCTCGTACTTCTTGGTCTTACGGATTTCTTGCCCATCTCTGAGCCATTGGACCTCTGCATTTTCTCTGGAAACTTCACATTCTAGTGTTGCAGTGGCTTCCTCTTCAACTGTCTGGTCTTCCAGTGGCTTTGAAAACTCTACTGGTGGCTCTGAATGAACAGATAAGACACAGACATTATTACATTGCTTACTATACTGTGTGCATTCAGTGGTTTGGATTATGCCAAAGTTTGTCTTACCCTTCACAGTGAGATTAGCTTCTGTCTGGAAATCTTTGGAAGCGAGTTTGACCAGTCCAGCTTCGTTCAGCTGAACATTACGCAGAGTCAGGCTGTGGACATTGCCCTCAGTCTTCAGCACCACCTGTTGGGAAAAAACAGAGTTTAATCTGCTCTGAATACAACTGAAGTACATAATACATTTTAAATGCAACTTATTAGGATGTGTGGTCAGTATGTATAGGTTCTGTGACCAACTGGCAATAAAAAGAAAAAATGAATTGCCCTGAGCATTGCTTCTCAGATTCTAGTTTCTAAATGCCACCTACTAGTAGTCAGGGAAGTCATTTTAAGCAGCAAGTCCAATACATTCTAAATCCACTCAAAAAGCTTCAGTAAATAAATAAATAATCCCCATAAAAAACAAAGCCCATCTTTGACATTTACAGTTATGT
>JAVQKD010257298.1:0-11247 GCA_036025635.1 Philypnodon grandiceps
AAACGTCAATGTGCTCTATCCAGAAGTTCTAAGGTGGCATAGTTTTAGCTTCACCTGGTTCATATTTATATAAATCTAATGTAAAAAAATCCATGTAAAAATGTATATACAAATTTTCGTATTCATGCCCTTTTTACTATCCAGAAAATCAGAAAAATGGTGTACAGATTAATTGATTATCATAATAAAATAATAAAATCCGCTCAATCCTGTTAAAGGGCGCGGGTGACTGAAGTCCAGGAAAAGTTGCAGGGCTGACACAGAGACACAATGACAGACAACTTGCATTCATTTCCTAGATTTATATATACTCCAATCGCATGCATGTCTTTATATAGTGGGGGGAAGCCTGAGAGAAACTGCTGTAACTTGTGCAGTTACACTCACACCCTCCTTGCTGAGAGGCCACCATGCGCCCTTGATTTGAAGTGTATTAGTTGTAAAATATGATGGAACGGCCTTCATTTTGGCACAGAAGGATCAGCTTTCTGTCTCCTGATTTCAAGTTGTCTCACCGCCACAGGCCACCTTCTTCCATGATTTGCTGGTTGCTTTCTAGAGGACACATTAGTCCTCTACTTTACAAACCATATTGATTTTTTTTTTAGGTAGCTGAGGTGGTAGTTGAAGTGGTACTAATAGAAGAATATACATAATGAAGGAAAATAAAAAGAAAAGCAAGTGCTGGAGAGTAGAGGTCAGGCCCATGTTCAAGACCGTGTTGGGTGAAGAGAAGCAAAAGAACAAGAGTAGTGGATTAGTTCCCATTTATCATTCTGACACCTGACCCTGTGTTTGGCCTTGGGACCTCATCACAACCCTTTCTCCTACAGCAGTTTTGCATTTCCTGTATTGTACTCCTCTCCTTCTTCCATGCAAAAACAAGGTGACATGAACAATGCATATGTGGCATGAATGAATGTGTTATCTGGAGCATTACTGAAGGAAAACAAGAGTACATTACCACAAGGGCAACTGTATGGCTTTTTCATATGGCTCCACACAAGAGTGATTTCCTTTGGCCCTAGTTGTGGAGCCTATAATGTGTTCATAAATACATTGAGAGTCCAAACAGAAATACTGTGGTTTTAACAAGAGTATATATGACAACTAAAATAAAGGGCATTCACATTTACAATTGTAAAATGAAAATTGTTTTGCTTCCACGTCCAGTTTTGCACAATTTATGCAGCGAAACATTTCATTATTTTTGATTGGCAGCAGTTTTGATACCGCCAGTTACTTTTGCGTGGACACATTATTTACATTGCCTCACCTCCTGCACACTGTGGTCAAATCCATTTCGGTGCACACAGGAAATGTGGTCAGTGGGCCAGGTCTGGTTTTGCTAGACTGCACTTTTTCTCACAGTCTCTAAAGTTCTCCCTGTTTCTGATGGGCCGGTCCCATGTAAGCTCATTATGACTGGGCTGAAAAATCTCACTCTATATTTCACACAGTATGACCTGGTGCGACCCCCGCTGTAAGGCAAAAAGCAATCTGCACTAAATGCTGTAGATATTGCTTTGAACAGCCACCTTTTGATCCCTATGTTCCACTGGGGCAGCGGGCCTAACGGGACTTCGTGTCGGGTTAAATGAATATTCAAAGCGGAGGATTTATTGTTGACTGTCTCTAATTCATATTTTCCCCACCCTCTCTTTCTTTTTCCATTTGTCCCCAGCCGCTTGGAGCAAAACCTGATTAAAAGTGTTCCACCAGGAGCCTTCTCTGCATACAAGAAACTCAAGAGAATGTAAGTCTGTTTGAATCAATTCGCACTGCACATAATATATACATATACTGCATTACAATTAATTATCCTAGCAGCCCAAATGGTATTAATCCACACAATATTATCATTTATGAGTTGCTATACTGTCAAATAGTTGGTTTTAATTGTTAAATCATATTAAATCTTTTTAATCTATATTTTATCTGCTCATTTTAAATTGTTGTAGTTCTTTTCATCTGTTTTCCTCATTTAACTTGAACAGCAACAGTGACCTGGAAAGTATGCACTTGAAGGTGAAGCCTTCTAATGTGGTGATGACTTTTTTATAGACTGTCTTGGAGAAGACATATTCTCTGTCACAGCTCATCTCTCCACACACCTACCACCATAAAGAACCCTGATGAAAAATGTTCAAATCATGCAAATGTTTGAAAATGCCAGACTGTGTGAGGTTTTTAAGGTTACACCACTCACCCGTCGACACGTCCTCAGCCACAGATGGAGTTTTTAACCTAGACAAAAGCTTTAAATAATATATGTTACAGAGGTAGAAGTCCATGACATGAACTGCACTTAACATGGCAGTTTCTTTCTCCTGACACTTCTCTGACTCGTCCTGTCCATCACACTATCTCCCTCATTTACTTTACATTCTGCCAGTTTCTTTCCAGCGTTGTCCCCTTGCCTTGACCTCTGCTGATGTATTCTCTCATGATCATTTGTCACATACGGTTCGAGGACAGTCACAGACAATGGACCCCTGTAATGTACTTAACTCTCTCTGTGTCTCTCCCACAGCGACCTGAGTAAGAACCAGATTTCTGACATTGCAGCCGATGCGTTCAGCGGCCTGCGTTCACTCACTTCACTGTAAGTATGACGAGCCCTGTCACCTGTCAAGTTTGGTATAAAAATCTGGGTATTACATCATCTAGGCAAAGCCAGGTTGGTTGCTTGGTTCTCTTGTCAAGTTCGAATTAATTGTTGTTGTTAGTAATACAAATTGACAGTGACTGGACTCATTTGATCTGCTGTCCCAAGCCCAGCTAAATGTTGGTTGCGTCAAGAAGGGCATCTTGCCTAAAACCAATGTCAAATTATTGTACAAATCACTGCACACTAGGATATACTTGTAGATCAGTGTGTACAGTCAGTGGAAAACTTCTCAAATTCTAAAAAAAAAATCTAAATGATCATTGTTGAAAATCTAAATGAGTAGTTTAAAAATCATTATTATTTTAAAGCAAGTGATAATAATTTTACCATATAATAATTTGATGGCAACAATATTTAGGACTCAGATAAAACGACAAAAACCTACAAATAATTAACCTTGAGCTAGTTGGAAAATACAAAACTGCCCAGAATGTCTTTGCATCTGCACTATATTTACTTGTATATTTATTTGGATTGTAATAGTATTTTTCATACAGTTTTACTTTTTCCAAATAAATAAAATCATCAAATCATTTCTGACATGGCAGCTACTACCTTTAACCGCCTACATTCACTGATTTCACTGCCCAACCTGTCATGTCTGAACGCAAATTCAAACAAGAAAGTCAAGGCATTTCCTGACATTTTGTTGTTGTTGCTGTCCAAAGTTGACACAAAGCTGTATGTTTATAATTGTACACCATCACCCTGCTTATGTGACTGCATGCCTCTGAGGGCGACCGCGTTAACATGAAGGACAGTTTAATTTGAATCAGTCCAGAGCATGACAATTAGACAGTCAGACAAGCAGGGCCAGACAAGGTGAACTGTGCTGAACATACACTAGTCAGCGATCACCATGACTCCTGCCGCAGAGGCCGACCCGGGCCTGATGCTGCAAAATATAAAACCGCTCGACTGAATTAAACTGCTTGCAACCGGAATGAGAAGATCGACCGTAATCTCAGTTTGTCATAATCACATGAGGCCAATGGTCTAAAACGCTGTTACTGGGAAAATCTTTATTTCTATGCTGTGTGATTTTAATGTTCTTACCATTGTTATTGTCACCTCCAATAAAACCTTAACTTTTGATGGATTGTTTTTATTTGACAGGTTGTATTACAAATAATGTTGGATACTGTAAACCACTGTGGTCTAGATTGATAGTGTTTTTGTCTCCTTTTTCTGTCCTGTGCAGGGTGCTGTATGGCAACAAGATCACCGAGTTGCCCAAGGGACTGTTTGATGGACTAGTCTCCCTGCAGCTACTGTAAGTACTCTCTTTGTACTCTGTAGTAAACCTGAGAGCAGAGCCGTGCACACTAAAGACAATAGAGCAATTAATTATTTAGTTTACATTCTCCAAAACAAAACATTAGACATTGTGGAAGCTGTAATGTGAAATGATTGAATTCAACAATCGCTCCCTAAAAAAAATCTAGTTCCTACCAGAGGACATATTCAGACCTAGAATCAAAATCACTTCAGTTCAATTGAGCTGTATAAGGGGCACCATTTTTTGTCTAATATTTTCGTAATATCGGAGACTTTGGAGTATCCATGCAATATGCTTTTACTTGAGGAGCACTTCAGTGTTATATTTAAACTGCAAAGAAAAAAATCATAATTGTGGCGGCACGGTGGCACAGTGGTTAGCACTCTTGCCTCACAGCAAGAGGGTCCTGGGTTTGATTCCTCAGTCGGGGCCCTTCTATGTGGAGTTTGCATGTTCTCCTTGTGTCTGCGTAGGTTTCCTCCAGGCACTCCAGTTTCTTCTACCACTAAAAACATGTGCAATAGGTTCCCCATTGGGGCTAGGACTCCCCTGAAAATAGATTCTGAATCTCAGTGGGACTTTCCTGGTTAAATAAAGGTAAAGAAAATAAAAATAAAAAAATAAAAAATAATCAAGTCATTTTGTTGTTACTAGCCTCATATGTTGTCCTCAAACCACAGTCCTTATGTGATGGCCCCATATTGCTGTATATTGTGGTAATTTGCTGTTGCAGGAAGCATGAGGCTTTTTGAATGTAATCACAGGTGCATGTCTTGGATATTATCATTACAGCAGAGTAGCAGCTCCAGTACAATTCCCTCCTCATGCATTAACCTTCCATCTGTTCTGCATTGTGTGCACGAGTCTGCAGGGGTCTTTACTAAATGATCAATTTGAATCAGATTGGTGCGCTAAGGTAAAACATGATGTAGAGCTGTTGTTTAAATGTGACTAGTGCTCACATTGCAGCACTATTGGAGCATGCAGTAATCCTCCGACTCCTATAATGGCTACATTAGTACTATATGTGGCATATGGTCCTTAGAAATGCCGCAGTCCACTGCAGAAACAGCTAATGTTCGGGGGTTTTCCATCGTAAAGGCAAGTGAGGCAAAGAGAATGAGGATGAGTGAATCTCACACGCAAACACCTTTTACAGGCTGGTCCAGATCATTTAGATGCACGGTGGGTAGTCAGACACCAGGAGGGGGGCAGCAGTATAGGCTGGGGTTAAACAGATAGATGGATAGTGTGGGGACAGGCTGTCTGTGTGATAAGGAGAACACAGGGAAAGCACTGTGCATGAAAAGAAGAAAATGTGAAATTCCAACATGTTTAAGGTCTAAAGTGGCATTAATAACATTTACCAGCTCCATAACTGGATGAGCCTTTCTTTTAGATTTTTTATCATTTCACTTTCTTGGTGCATATTAGTGCATATGTCAAAGCATATAGTGAACAATTTGACTACACTTCTACACAAAAGATGTGGCATAGCATTTTGTGAGTAAATAAGGTGGATATAATTGTGGGATGGTCTGACGATAACTATAGAACTGGACGAACAAAAGCAGGACATTTTGCCAGAGACAAAGTTGGTATTGGCACCAGAACCAAAATATTATCAGTGATAGACTCCAGTCTATTTGATAGCTCCATAAAGACAACGCCTGCAGATACTTGGCGCCGCCTTTGCTATAAGCTCTTAATATGAGGACTATCCCATCCCTGCATCACTGTCATCAATCCAAAGCTGATTCCCTTCAAGCGTACAGTGTAATAATTGAAAACTCTATATTGTCTTTGAGCAGTAAATCAGCTGTCATTGACAAAGATGTGTTTATTGCTTTGTATAGCTACCGGGCCTCTGTTTATTATATTGTTTGCACTGCTTTGTTTTACTGGTGCAGTTTCAAGTAATTAGTTCCCCCTGTGAGCAGCCTAATGAGGCTTGAATGTGTCGCAGAGCAGTGTGTGTGTGTGTGGGTGTGTGTGTGTCTGTCTGACGTACCTGTGTGCATAGAGTTGAGATGATTTAGCAGGAGCGACTATTAAGGACCAAGTTAGTCACCTGTAAGGCAATGTAGAAAGTAGTTAGCACTTTTTCCTCACAGCAAGAAGGTCCTGGGTTTGACTTCCCAACAGGCCTTTCTATGTGGTTGTCCAGGTTAAATAAAGGTCAAATAAATAAATAAAAAATAAGTAGAAGATCTAAAATAGTGCTGTATGACAATAATAAATAGGAATAAATAAATACAAATTATGATCCATGGTCAAATCAGATTTAAGCTAAAGGTCTAAACCATGACTAATCCTAAACCAGGCCTAAACCAAACACAGGACTAAACTAGAATTCCATCTGCTTCTAATAGTTAGAGATTCTAAGAATGATATGGTCACATGCTCAGTCACTTTGTAAATCAAATTACAAATATATTGTATGGCCAGCCGTGCAGTTTGAAGCAAAGCTGACATCTTGGTTGCAACAGCTAACAGAGTGCAGATACACGGGATGGGTGGAGGTGCAGGGCTTTTCCTGTCATTTACCTAATCCCTCTATCACATTTCTCATTTCCCTCCTCCATTTTAGCTGCCAGCTGGTTCCACTAAAACGTATCACTACAAATTACATCTTCACCTGTCTGCTCTGTGTCTCACTCTATTATTTCATCCACCCCATCTCCTCCTACAGTCAACTGTCTCTCCAAGCCAAACAAGATTTTTCACTTCCACCCAATAGTTGATATGCACGCCTGCTCCCAATGTGTGAAATATATAGAACTGCTATTTCAGGATTTATGTTGCGGCCAAAAAAATAATATGTAGAGTGGGTTGTAGGAAATCGAAAGGCATAGAGAAGAAAATACATTGAGATGGAGAGAAATTATCTAAGTAACTGCTCTGTCTGTATCTGTTATATTCCTTGTGTGAGGATGAAAATGAAATAATTCATATTGATGTGTGTTCCAGGTTGTTGAACGCTAACAAAATAAACTGCCTGCGGGTCAACACTTTCCAAGACCTCCAGAACCTCAATCTGTTGTCGCTCTATGACAACAAACTACAAACCATCAGCAAAGGACTGTTTGCCCCTCTGCGTGCCATCAAAACACTGTAAGTATTTTCAATCACGCGTTCATGAACTGGCGTGGTGTGAAAATACATACCAAGGACCTTTTTATATTCTCATTTTCATTTGTTTTGTTTTTTTGTTACAGACAACTGTTGTATGAAGTGTTTTATAAAAACGGTTATATGTGGGCTCCTTGACCTACGTTCCTTAGTTGAGGCTTAATTGTCTGTTGCTTGCTTTGTCTTTTTCCCCAGTCACCTGGCACAGAACCCTTTCATGTGTGACTGTCACCTGAAGTGGCTGGCTGACTACCTCTTTGACAACCCCATTGAGACAAGTGGAGCCCGCTGCAGCCATCCGCGAAGACTGGCCAACAAACGCATTAGCCAGGTCAAAGGCAAAAAGTTCAGATGCACAGGTAAGACTATTTTGCATGCTAATAAAGTTAAATGTGTTGTGTTAAACTGTACATGATTTTTATGTGTTAAGGTAATATGCATTGCTTATGTATATGTTAAAAACTTGTTCATAGTATAGCCAGCTATCTTATTCTTTTTTTAATGGAAATAATTAGTCTTGGCTTTTTAAATTCAGGTTAATGTCCCAGAAGGTAAAACAAAGTGGGCAAATTAAAATAGGTCTAAATTCAATTGTATAGATATTGTCTGGCCAATAACCTGTTTCAGAACTCAGCACCTACCTAAGCAGAATAAGCATAAGCTGCATGAATGGTTGTAAATTGAAAAGTTAAGAAAAGTAAATAGGTCTGACATCCTATGTATAGAATAAGAAGTACATATTAATACACATCAGCTACATTTTGAGACTTTAATTAGAAGAGGCTGACTAGCGCACACACAAACATCCTCCACCCGTCTCAGTTGGAGAATAGTATTACTGTTATTTTCTTTGATACGAGCTGTGGGTCTCACTAATTACAACACAGCCCCATTCAGTACACTGACATGGCACAATAAGTGCCTCACCGGGGAGCAGTGTAGGCCTGTGATCGCCCACTTGTGTGAGTGGATGACTCTATATGAATCCACACACTTCCACAGAGCCACTCATCCCATTGTACCTCTCTGTAATGAATATTAGATTTCTCACTGAAAGGGCTTCTTGCCACATGTTTTGTTCCAGACTACACATACATTTATTAGAGTAATTAGTGTAGCTAAATAATACAGAAACATTTTGTCACCTAATTAAAAGCACTTAAAGTAAAAGTAGTATAGCACCTGTTATCAATGGCGTGGAACATTTTTTTAAACCTACTGACATTGCATTGCATATAACTTGCTAGTGTGTATCCAATGGCATAATTAATGGCTTTATAGAGAAAAGATCAAGTGCACCATTGCTAGAACTGTAGACATGTTTAGTGCAGGTTCATGAACATACTGTAGTTTCTGGTTTTGGCTGTGTTCTTCGCTTGAGCCCTTCCTGCTCCATGCCTCTCCTTGCACCTCCTCTTCCTCTCTGGACGTGTCTGGATCTGTTGGTGGATCTGTTGCCTCTGCTCTACTGTATGGATATGGTATATATCTATGGTATGGATGGACCCTGCCCCTGACTGATTGGTGCAGCTCTCTGATTGCCCCGCCTTCTTCCTGTGTGGACCTGCCTTCTCTGTGCAGCTGTCTCTTGTGCTTGATCTAACCATGTGGCCCCGCCTACTGTGACATCACATGGTTCCGTCAAGCGCCAGGGACCGCCCGGCACACGCCCACCTGCATTTCCCAGCCAATCCCAGACCTTGGACAGGCGGACCTAGAGATACTCTATACTTTTATACATGTCAAAGAGTACAAGGGCTTTGCTTTGTAAACTAACAGTTATAATAACATAACAATACATTCATGTTCATAAGGCTATTAGGGCTATACTATTTAATTCACTGAGTTATTACACACACGTTTTTGCCACTCAGCACACAGCATTTGGTCTGATCATAATATAAATCCATATCCATAAATATGGACATGGCAGTGCTTAAGTGACTGGCATGGATCACTTCCACATCTGTTGAATAGAATGAAGTATAAATATTAATGAAAGTTACCAAATGTAATTGTTTTACTGTATTTTTTATCCAATGACATCACTAATCATTTTTTTGTTCTGTATGAAAGGAAACCTTTTTACAATAATCCACAGACCAGTGTCAAAACTTCAAGCTGACAAACTGATGATCTGTGTATTAGATTTATACTACTGTATGTTACACCTTTTATAACCCTAATAACCTGGATACCTCTATCACATTTGCTTTTTGCAGGTCAAGAAGACTATCGAAGCCGCCTAAGTGGAGAGTGCTTCCAGGACCTGGTGTGTCCAGAGAAATGTCGCTGTGAAGGCACAGTGGTGGACTGCTCCAACCTGAAACTGACCCGCATTCCACCTCACATCCCTGAGCATACTACTGACCTGTAAGTCCTGCACTAAACATGCAAGAGTAATACAATGAACAAATACATTAAGTAGTATGTATATAGTATGTGAATATGTGTTTAATGTGTGTATATGTGGACTCTTACCAGCTTTGCCAACTATGAGGTACTTGAGTACACAGACATTATGCAGACATGTCTGAGTCTGTCTGTGCGCCAGTCTCTTAGAGCAGCATCATGAATGTCACTTTTCATTTTAAGCTCCTCAAGCAAGATGCCTCTCAACAGCCTTTTCCATCTGAGTCTGGGTCCCCAAGGAGCCACCATCATGTCTGGAGAAAGGTCCCACTCTAGAATACTGAGCAGTCCAGTGGATATGCTGTTTAACCACTTCCAATATGGAAAGAGCATCACAGAGAACACAGTGTAGAAACAGAAATATAGTATTTTCTGAACAGGTTAGCAAATCTGTATGCTGTATGTGAAAAGACTGTGTTAGTATGTACAATGTAGTGTTAAGGGATTAAGGGCATAATGTTTTATTCATGGAAGTAAATAACTGAAAGGGCTGTTATATAGTAATGTAAGCAAATAAGTCAGCCAGTGGCAAGTTTGGCTTAATACTACTTAATCAAATGGTAGGTAAGGAGTTTCTCAGTGGCTATGGCTATAATGTGGAGCCACTGTGGCATGACACATTCTGGATAGTTGTCAGTGAATTACTTATAGACATTAGTTGTGTAATGGTGAGTTCAACCCTGGCTGCCACATTAGATAAGTACTAATGCCAATTTCCCACAGACCATTTAGCCCCACATTCAGCGTTGGTTGTCTCTCTGACAACGCTTGCATCCCAGAATGCACTCTGCTTTTCCCTCTGTCCATTCCCTGGGTGAATTCAGCTTTGTCCTTTACGCCTGGTTAGAGTTTCTACTATTTTCAACATCCCAGTTTTCTTTGTCTTTCTTTTTTTTTTTTATTTAAGAACAACCAATAGGGTTTCTGAAGGCCACACACTCAGTCATCCCTCTGTGCCCTGTGTAACTTGCTTTATCAGGGGAAATCAGCAAAGAGCGTACCTGAGCTACAGGCTTATATACCCTTCCCATCTCCAGCCAGTCTTTGTTTTTCCACCACCCATTACAATTCTTGACATAGGTTTCTCACAGTTCAGAAAATATTGAAATTCAACTGTACACTGAAGAGGTTGTGGGTTCCACTCTCTGGTGGAACCCACAGCCTCTTAATGCAGTCTGCATGCCCTCCTCATTTTCCATTTTTTCTCTCCGCACTGGTAACATGCTTCGACCCCCCCAAAAACATCCGTGTGCTAATTGGTAATTGGTAACTCTAACGTATCCCTAATCAGTCAGTGAGGAAGAGAATGGTTGCATATTTTTTGCATGTTTCAGCATCAGCCCAGCCTGGCCATTGTCTAGGGTGTACTCCGCTTAAATCCCATAGTTGCTTATATAGGCTGCATGGTGGCACAGAGGGTCCTGGGTTCGATTCCTGGACTAGGCAGTCTGTGTGGGGTTTGCATGTTCACCCCGTGTCTGCGTAGTTTTCCTCTGGGAACTCCGAGGTCCCCTACCACTAAAAATATGTACAATAGGTTCCCCATTGGGGCCAGGACTCCCCTGATAAGATTTTGAATCTTAGTGGGACTTGGTTAAATAAAGGTCAAATAAAAAAATAAATAAAAATAGGCTCCATTCTATATATCCAAGTTCATGTATCTTTCTTGTCCCGCTCGATCTTATCAAAAGTGTCCCTGCGAGTGAACTTTCACTATCTTTTCTCACTATTTTCTTTTATCTCCTTCACACAC
>JAVQKD010257647.1:0-10938 GCA_036025635.1 Philypnodon grandiceps
AATGTAATAAGCAAATACGGTGGCTGTACAACAAATAATATAAGGATTTGCATATACTGGAAAATGCTTGTTCCTAATTTAAGTATTTTTTTGTCTTCTGAAAAAATAATCTGCCGCTCCCTCGCTTACGTCTCAGGAGCATGTCTTTTATGGCTGAAAACCATTATGGCTTTTCACAAAACAAGCAATAAACACAGCTCTTTTAGTTCTTGTAGGAGATTGGGGCTGAAGTCCATACCCTAATTAAACAGCAGGAATATTTATAGATTTTTCCAAGGCACTTGCAGCATTAATCAGTAATAGTGCTGAGATTATACTGTTGCATCTGGGCGAACCAGCAAAACAGAGTTAGCACTTTAGCGTGTCTTGATCGATAACCGCTGAGCTCAGATTGACATCAGCTTTCAAACCTGGTTATTTTCTTTTAACCGCTTCTAACCGTAAATTGGAACTGTAGAAGTTCTGCTTTTGGTTCAATAGCAGACTCACATTTGTAGGTGAAGAAGTCAATCCTTGACCTCTGTAAATCTAACTTCCTCTGACATGAAGAGATAAGCCATCATTTCACACTTCTTTGGGGTCAAAAAAGTCAAAATTTAAAAGAATTAAGTATTGAGATGCTCCAATTGACCGCTGAATGGAGAACGATGGCAAACTGATCACGTCTAGTTTCATTTTTATGATGTAAAAGTAAAAAGAAAAGCTATGCTGTTGCTTGGGGTTGGCTTTTAACCAAAACGGGTTGTGAAGTTTGGGGAAGAATCATCAAATAGACTAAACAGAATCAAATTATGGAGAACTGGAGCGTATATTTGGTCATAAATTATATTAAGAAGCTTCTCAATAACCTCATCTATCAATCATATCAGTCCCAAGTTGACAATTTCAAACCCTCGTGTTTTGACTAGACTCTGTAAGGACAAATTCTTCATTGCCGACTCCAACACAAACCGTGTGCCTCTGAGATAAGAATATCTCATAACAACATCTCAAATAAGTGGAGCAGCGAGTAGGAGCAGAGGATTTATCCGCCCTCGCCACTGCCCACCTTCTCGCCGGCGAGCGCCAACAACTTTTCTCCAATTTCGCCTTATTTTCTCCTTCGCTATGTGTGGAATTTTTCTGAACAGCTGCTTCGGCGGTTGTCCCACTCTCTGTCACGCTCTGAATGATGTGTGAGCCGTGGGAGGCCTGGGAACCTCTGCATACACTTATCTGCCACACACACATGCACAGATAAATAACACGTCTATGTGATTCATGGTCACACAAACGGAGAGGATGTGTTTTTGGAGATTTCTGCTTGGTTTGGTCCCAAGTGCAATGACTGTTTTGACACGTGCCTTGAAGAGAACATTTGATTGATGCTTGTGTAAACTTCTGTAATTACCTGTCAATTTACTAGGCTTGAAACACTTTTTGATATTGCACTCACATATACAGCCCACCTATAATTTGGTTTAAGCATGGAACAGTCGAATAAAATAAAAATATTGGTCAAAGTTACATTTAGCTTTGGTGTTTGCAACAAAACCCACTGATAATTCAAAACAGCATGTTCATTTATCTACTTTGAACACATACACATCTGTCATTTCAAGAACCCAGTGAATCTGCAGTACATCATGTCAGACAACACAGGGCTACAGTCTGTAATGTTACATCTACTTCTCCCGTCCAAACCACCTTTCCAAACAACCGCACAGCTACTAGATCATAACCTCCTGATTTTTTTTTTTTTAACTCTCACTGCTAAATAGTAAATACTACTACTTCAATCTCTCAGTTCAACAGCAGAACAGTTAAATCATATAATTTCCACTGCCTTGTTGACCAAAATGCCAATGACATCCTCAACTTCAAGCTTTTCTATGTAAGCATGGTCAAATTTGTTCGTATTTGCTGAACTCATCTGTTAAAAGCCTTTCAAAAATCATACATTTAAACAAAACTCACTCTTGAAAACTCTCCCCAAACCTCAAATGTCTATAATTATGTGAGTTTGGTGTCTTTCTCTGAAGCCCTGCCTTGATCTCAGTGAGCACATACTTCAAAAACACAAGCCTTCCTGTTCTCGACCTTGCAGCACTCACCAAAGACAAATGGACATCTACTGACGAAAAGTGAGTGTTGGGTGATGACACTATACTTCTCTTTTTGCAGTTCCCCAGGTCATCAAGAGCTGCACCGAGTTCATTGAAAAACATGGCGTGGTGGATGGGATCTACCGGCTCTCCGGCATTGCCTCAAATATCCAGAAATTGCGGTATGCTAAATGCTTGTGTGTACTTTTTTGTTAATATTTTTGTTTTGGCAGTAACTACAAAACTACTTCTTCTTTGAGTTATTGCTTGTGTAAAATAACAAACATTGTAACTAGAAGTGAAGCAGTTGTTTCTCATCTGCCATTTTTACAATCTATAGCTGCCTGTATACAAACTGCATATGTGGCTTTATTATTAGAATTATCTTGGGATTTTGGTATAAACTAAAGTTATAACACACCAGCAGCTCACGATTGATCTATTCTTTCCATTCTTAGACACGAGTTTGACTCGGAGCAGATTCCCGACTTGACCAAAGACGTTTACATCCAGGACATCCACTGCGTTGGCTCGCTCTGTAAACTCTACTTCAGAGAGCTGCCCAATCCCCTGCTCACCTACCAGCTCTACGAGAAATTCTCTGTAAGCCAACTCTGCTACACATGCTCATAAACCACTCACCCTGGTCTCTTGTTTGTGAAAAACAAATAGCAAAATGTCATTTTTTATTTAATTTTATTTTGATCAAATTTGAGCCTGTAGTCTATCACATTTCTTTTAGGATTGCACCGATATTTCTTGGCCGATAGCAACATTACAATTAGCAATTTGACTGATATTTTGTTCTAAATAACTGCTTTAAATGTATTCATTAATCCATAAATATGAATTTCACGCTAAATTTAGACTTTTGGAATAGTCTTTTCTTTCTCTGCTTCTAAACCTAAATATTACAAGTTATCCTTTTAGAACAACAGATTAACATTGTCCATCTGTAGAGGCCGATACCGATATCAGTCAAAAATGTAAATATTGATTGATACCGATGTTGAGCCAATATATCTGTGCTTCTCAAATTTCTCTGCCTCCTAATCACAAACAGGCACATTTAACTAACCATATTCTTAGCTGAAATGAAAGCTCAGTCTCGAGCTAGTGGTTGGTTATACAAATTCTCTAAATAATATATACTGACTTGGCACCACAAACGCTCTCTAAAATAATAGAGTATGGCTCGACACACCCTGTCATTACAATGCAACAAACCACTTTGTAGAATAAAATGCTTCTCCAAACATAACAGAGTGGTCCCTGATGTGAAGTAAATGTTTGGTTGGTTGTTATGGCAGCTGAGAGGGTGGTGGGTTGCGGTCACATACTGATGCTCTCCTCCTGATCTATAAAGCAGCCTGACAAGTGAACAAACTGAAAACTATTTATCTCCTTTCACCTCAACATCTCGCAATTGTCTTTCAATCTGAAGGATGCTGTATCAGCAGCTACGGACGAGGAGCGACTCATCAAGATCCATGATGTCATCCAGCAGCTTCCTCCTCCGCATTACAGGTAACAGAGGCACCATACTGCCCCCTTTTGGTGGCCAAAGAGAAGAGCTGATAACAGGAGGTGGTACTGAGAATATCGCTGAATTAAAATATTTAAAATATATATTTTTTTTAAATATATATATATATATCCATAAAATCCCATTTACAGATTTTTACTTTATATAGCAAATTAGTTTTTATAATTTGGAAAAAACCCATGTTCCACTCATGTTTTAATACTGTCCTAAATTATTATTAAATTATTATTTTTATTTCTAGGACCTTGGAGTTTCTCATGAGACACCTTTCCCATCTAGCAACATTCAGTTATGTCACAAACATGCACAGCAAAAACCTGGCAATTGTCTGGGCCCCAAATTTGCTGAGGTAAGATGTTGTGTTTTCTTATTTGTTGTTGTGAAAGGTATAAGCATAAAGAGGTATAGAGTGACATTTCTGTTTGTACCTAGGTCTAAACAAATAGAATCGGCCTGCTTCAGTGGCACAGCTGCTTTCATGGAAGTTCGGATCCAGTCGGTGGTTGTGGAGTTTATTCTCAACCATGTGGATGTTCTCTTCAGCCCAAAACTCAGCTCACTTATACGAGAAGGAGCAGGTACACAAGCACATCTGAGAGATAAGAGCCATGCACGTCGCCGGCTGCACTGATGCTGTGCCTTTACTGATAATCTCCTGTGCCTTATCATCAGGTCACAACTCCCTGTCACGCCCAAAGTCCTTGCTGGTCTCATCACCTTCCACTAAACTGCTGAGCCTGGAGGAGGCCCAGGCGCGGACCCAGGCCCAGATTAATTCTCCAGTCACTGAGGACAGCAAGTACATAGAGGTGGGCGAAGGTCCAGCCGCCCTGCAGGGCAAGTTCCACACTGTCATCGAGTTCCCCACAGAAAGGTTTGTGTTTTTCTTTTCCTCCACATCAGCTTAACATGGCTTTAAAGCCTTGTTGTCACCAAAACCACTTTAAACATTTATTTTCTACATGTCTCCCTTTTAATGTGAATCATAAAACATCATTTTGTACAATTTAGCAGATTTAAAATTACATCTGCTGAAGCACTAACATGAGCTAAAGTAATGTATTTATCTACTTCCACAACAGGAAAAGGCCGCCTAATAAGACCAAAAAGTCTCCAGTGGGTAGCTGGCGTTCCTTCTTCAATCTGGGGAAATCTTCTTCCATGTCAAAGCGCAAGTTGCACCGCAATCCTAGTGAGCCTACTGAGCTAAAGGCCATGGCTCTTGCTGGTAAGACATGCCTTAGAAAAAAAAGTGATTTCTAATCATGTTCAAAGTCAATCATTCAAATCTGATATCTGAAATGTTTACTACAGGAGGTAGAGGAGACACAGCCACCTTGAGATCAGCTAAAAGTGAAGAGTCTCTTAGTTCTCTGCACAATGTTGAAGGTAAACAGTCTTCCCTTGAGCATATTAAAAATGCATTGCAGATTACATTTGCACATATTCAGAGATTGTGTTGTGGATTGTGCTTTAAGGAGAGTCCAAGATGTATCGTCCTCGCCGGCCGCGCTCCAGCAGTGATGCCCTGTCCGCCTCCTTCAATGGTGAGCTGCTGGACAGCCGACTGCACTGTAACTCCTATGATAACCTAGATGGGACAGAGGACAGTGATGGGGATGATGGGCCCATCTGTGTGCCTGCCCTCATCTCACCCCCGCGTTCAGCCGGGGAGGACGTGGATCTCAGCCCTCCGGACATCGGTGTGGCCTCCCTGGACTTTGATCC
Source organism: Philypnodon grandiceps (assembly GCA_036025635.1). Classification (NCBI taxonomy): domain Eukaryota; kingdom Metazoa; phylum Chordata; class Actinopteri; order Gobiiformes; family Eleotridae; genus Philypnodon; species Philypnodon grandiceps. The sequence goes on from JAVQKD010257647.1 coordinate 5,359, forward strand.
TATGTCCTTCCAGTGCAGCCTCCCGGATACATCCTTCGCATTTCCTTTGGAAGAGTCGCCCGCTGGGGCAGAGGCCTCTACATTAAGGAGGAGCAAGACCACCGTCTCTGAGGTGCTTTCTGCCTCCTTTCTGGGCAATATGAGCACTCCTTTGTTGTCCACAGACTATAGCCTGGCTGCTGCAGAAAAGCTTGAAAACAAGAAAATGACCACCTCCTATTCTTATTTGGACAAACCGACACAAGCAGTGTCACCGATCAAATGTGGGAAGAGCACAAGTGTGACAGGCTTTGCCACTTCAGAGATTTTATCTGCCGAGACATCTGACAAAAATGCAGCTGGACACTTTGTCTGTGCTCAGCCATTATCCCCTCCGTCACTGCCCAAAGACTCCTCTCCGCTGATGGGCAGCATGCTGCTGAGGCCAGTAGAGCCATCGCTGAGTGAGGCTTTCCAAATGGAACTGCAGTCGAAGCTGGCAGCCTTTGACAGTGAAGACGGAGAGCTGAAGGGAGAGGACGGCTCACAGCAGCCAACAACTGCATGCAGCCAAGAGGGTAAGAGTGTATTACTTATTGTTTTTTTTATGTCAAATACAAACAGTTTACATAATAAAAATATTAAATAAAATGCACCACCTTGCCTCCACTTTCCTCCAAAGAACCTTAATACTTTCCTGCCTGTTGTCTCCTATTGTGCTTTATAATTCATCAACTGTATATCCCATGTTTCTGTGTTCCTACCAGGGGTTGTGACTTTGGACTCTTCAAAGGAGCTCCCCCCTTGTTCCCTCAGCTCTACAGCCCCTGCCACCGCCCCGCCTCCTCCTCCCAAAAACGCTGCCCGCATGTTGGCCCTGGCTCTGGCTGAATCTGCCCAACAGGTCTGTGTCCAGTCCCACTCCTCCGAGCCCGTGACGCCAGTGACGCCAGTGACGCCAGTGACGCCAGTGACGCCATCACCACAAGAGGTGCAGCTATGTCCCTCTCTGGTTAAGCCACTCCAAAGTCCCTCAGAGAGAAAACTTGAACATGAAAGCTCTCTACTGATGACCACAACTCCATCTAATCCATTTACATCCAGTCCTGTCAGAGAAAAGAATCAAGAATCCCCCGGTAGAGCCACCAAGTTGTTAACCAAGTCCTCCACCACTCCACCAGACATGAGCCCCCCAGATACACCTGTATACAAATGTGCCCCTCTTGTGCTGGAGATCTCTCCGAGCGAGAAAAGTCCTGAAAGACAGCAGTCAGCCCCCATTTGTACCTCCAGCACCACCCCAGCCTACGCCTTCAGTGGCAGCTGTAAGGGCACAGGAACTGTACCACCACAGCCTACTCCTGAGATTAGCAAGGTAACTACAATAACTGTTATACCCAACCTAATTGAATATTGTTAGAGGTTTTGGTGAACTGAAGATTTAAGATTCAGTGATTAATTTTGCCAGTTATAATTTAGTGTGTAATCTATAAATCACTCAGTCGGCAGTCACTAATCCAAACTTGAAATTAGTTTTAATCATTTTCATCTATTGATAGTAACAATGAAATTTCTCTTTTCCTTTCCAGATTAAACAGGAGTCCGTGCCACCACCAACGCTTCCAAAACCTACAGAAGTGCGCCCCCCTCCCACATCACTGCCTAAAAAGCAGCCAGCCTCACTGCCCCAAACACACACATTAACTCGGAGCCAAAATCAGTCTCAAACACAACCTGCCCCTCCGGCACAACCCGAGGTCCCAAAACCTTCAGCGCATCACACACAGCCAGATACATCAACCCAGGCCCCTCAGCCTGTGCCCCAGCCTCAGCTTATCTCCAAGGCCAGTGCCAGAGTGGCCCCCACATCTACTGAGCCTGTGGAGAAGCCATGGGAGGCCATCAAACCAGTTCAGCCAAGTACCGAGTCTGTAAAACAGCAGGAATCACATGTACCTAAACCTCCAGCTCCCCCTGTCCGGACCATGGAGAGCAAACTAGCCACAGCCGCCCTGAGCCAAAGTGAAGCCTCTTTCCATATGCATGGTGAGGGTCACCCGGAGGACCCTGTGCCGCACCATCCTCTATCCCCTCCTCGTAAATCTTCCACACACCAGCCTACATACATGTACCATACTAAAGCAGAACCACTACTAATAGAACCTCCTGGACCTCCATACTACCACCAGAGGCCTGTTCCTATGGGCCCACAGTCTATGCCACACCACTACCGACCCGACAGCATGACCTCTCACCCCGCCTATGTGTCCAAGTCTGAACCTCAAATACCGTACAGTGCCCGACAAGACAACCGATACAGCACTTTAGGCCCCCGGTCCTACCACCACTCAATAAAGTCCAGAGGAAATTCCAGAAATGTGTACATGGCATCGGGTCACCAAGGATACAGCCATGATCGACCCCAAGGCTATGCCACTATCCGTAGAGTGCACTCCCTCCATGTTCCCTCCACAATCCGCACTGTGCCCATTCAGAGAACCGAGGTCCCTCCAGATGATGAATTGTTGTTTTACCAGCGCCCGGTGTATCCCTGTAAAGTCTATCAGCAGCCGCAGCCGCAGCAGCAGCAGTCCTCACAGGCCGACTACCACGTCACACAGCTGCAGCCGTACTTTGAAAACGGACGGGTCCAGTACCGCTACAGCCCCTATTCTGGGGCGGGCCCTCTAGAGGCGCCTTACTACGATGTGGACCCCTATGGCACTATCCGTGTGCGCCACTTCCACTCCTATAGAGAGCCAGGGCCTGGAGCGGGACGTCCCAGAGCAAAGACTACTGGCTACCACTACCTCTCCCATCCTGCTGTCCCACCTGCCAAAGAGCACAGCTTTGTTAGCAGGGACATGCCGCCTGGTCATTTGACCAAGGATGCTGCTTATCTCACGTGGGACCCAGATGATTCAGAACGGTACCGTATGCACTCCATCCGCAGAGAGAGCAGGGCGAGACAGAAGATTAAAGGCCCTGTCCTGTCACAGTATGACAACGTGGGCCTGTTTCCCCCCTCAGACATATCAGGATATGAAACCCTACATCTGCGCAGTAAGTCTGACCCGGGGAAGGCTGTGCTGGTTGCAGCTGAGAGCAAAGATGGTCGCTACCTCCCGAGGCACATGGTAACAGAGCCCGACGCAGTCATGTACATGGAGACTGAGAAACGCGTTCAGGGAAGCTCTACAGGGGAGACGCCGGAGGGGCTCGCCAAGCATAGTGGCACCAAGAAGTGCCAGTCTTCTCACTCACTGCCTGCTAGTTTGAGTCACAGTGTCACAGCACATCAACAGGAAAGTGCTCGCCATGAGTCTAAGTATGAGCCCACAGAAGACAAGCTCACAGAAAGGTCTAAACACTGGCAGCAGGAGTATACCAACAAGAGGACCTTACATGCGCGCTATGACTGCCCCGATGCAGACCACACTCAGAGCATAGTCAAAACACAAAGTGGTTACCACAGTTCAGAGGACCAACCCCAAGAGCAAGCGCCTCGAATCAAACCAGAGCGCTCACATAGTGTCCGAGAACACTACAGCCAGGCCACACCTGAACTGGACCGTGAATATGCATATCAGAAACTTAATGCTAAGGTAGTGCAGTCCCATTATGACAACCTGGACGATTATCACCCAGTACCTCAGGCCCCCGTTCAAAAACGTGGGGCCCCAGGCTCCTACCCTGTCCCAGGGTTTACAGTGAACCATAACAATAGGGCCTACTCCACTGCACTGGGTCAGGGTGCCTTTATTCAGACTGAGCTGGCCCTGCAGAGGCCAGAGACTGAGATCCGTACAGAATGAAGCATTTAGGGGATGGGGATGAGTGTAAATGAAAGACTACCCAGCGATGGTTGAACAGCCTCTGCAGGACAGTGGACTGTTGTTGATTATTTTTGCTCCTCTGTATTTTTAATGAATTGTAAAGAACATTGTAAGACTTTTTACTTCCTGAATGTACCTGAATTTATTGTCCAAAAAGTCATTATTGTGATTTATGAGACGGTAGTCATAATTGTATATGATATTAAAAATGTACGGTACATTTAATAGGCACTACAGAAATGTAAAATATATAAACTCTATATAGATATATATGAATAGAAACACTAGTAAAAGGGAGTTTGGTTGTATTTCAGTTTTTGTTTTTAAGGTGTGGTGATGGTGTGGCGATGGGGTGAGAATCAACTGGGATTACGGTTTGCATTTTAGAAATGCATGCACTCTTACAGAACAGTTCTGTGTACTTCACTATTTACTGCGTTCTTTCTGGATTTTAGAGCACAACTTAATGAACAGCAAACATCATCTCATCCTCTGCTAATGTGTACACAGTTAAGCCGTACATTGTGTCCATGTTCCTCTCCAGGGTTAGTGATGAAACAAGCTGCAGTTTGAGTTCAGTTGATGAACTGTACTAATGTTTTTTGGGGGGCTTTTTTTTGTGACTGTGCCATTTATGTATCTTTGCTATAAACTGATTTCTGTGATTTCTTGAAGGTGTTGGTGCTTGTCTGTTCTTCACTGGAAGAGGGACCAAATAATTTGGCACAGTCCACACTCATCTTGCACATAGGGTATACAAATGAATGGAAGGATGGATTAATGGGTGTGGCACCTTGAAATGTGTAAGACGTTATTTTATTTTCCCTTTTCATCACACTCATGGTACTTGGACGACCTGGACAATGAAGCTGAAAAATATGTCTCAAACAGTTTGATAAAGAACATGCTGCTGCTTTGTCCGTGAACCAACTCAGTGAGCCTTAAATATTGTTCCTGGGAACTATATTTTCATTGCTGTTTTTTACAAGTCCATTGTTGTCCTAATGCACAAACATTAAAATACTTTTGTTGCTTCCTCACTTCTTCAGGGTTGACATGTGGTGTACTATTAACTACTTTATTACAGTATACTAACATACCTTTATGCACACATCTATGAACATTTGTTTATAGCCTTTGAGTGACCTTATTGGAGGACATACACATTTACTTTTTCCAGGCTCTATTCAGTAATCTGAAAGGTTCTGGTCCTTTTGCCCAATTACAATCGCAACTAGAAGTGGCATGGATTTAGGGCACACTTTAATGTGAAAAAAGTCTCAAATTACAGGAATCAAACTAAAGCAAACAAATAAAACAAGAATAATCATTCATATATAGTGTGTTTCATAAGTGCTTATAATTTATGGCTCCACTCCTACATTATAAGCCATTCAAAGAGTTGATCTCACAAATCTACTGTGTACATAGTTATATTAGAAATATTCTATCTCAACATTCACTCCCACAGAGATCCTTCTGGTTTTTAATTTACTGTTTTATTTTCTACCAACTGATTCTAATGGAATGCACCTTCAAGAATGGAGGAGTGTGGTCTTGCTTGTACTGAGTGGTGAGGGGGGTGAAGGAGGGAAAAAATGTCAGTCAATTAAAAGATTGACCATACATAACACTCGGGGTGTAAAGAAGGCACATGTACAGTCAATGATTACATTACTAAACATAAAACCATTCACTGAGGCCATCATATCCAATAGTGTTTTTGTTTTAATTCCACAATGATTTTAATATTCAGTCTGGTGTA
>JAVQKD010258564.1:0-12154 GCA_036025635.1 Philypnodon grandiceps
CAAATTTATGAACTGAAAACATATGTAGTGTGATCTTTCTGCTACAAATGTATTTAGAATTTTGAGGGACAGCCCCACTGCTGCAGTTACAAGTCAGTTGTTTTTGCTGCGGGCTACACTCTGAGGCACAGAGGGTATTTATAGGGCATCTTTGTTTGTCCAGAATTACTCTGAATAAAATGATGCTTTGTTTTTTTTAGATAAAATCTTACACAGTTTCCTTAAGAATATTGTGTGTATTGACTAGTAGACATCATCCTCTGAGGCTTTGTCTTGTGATGTAGGGCTATATACAGATATGAAATGTGTTTGAACTAAATCTAGTCTTTCTAGAAACTAAACAAAATTTTGCTGAAATGTCTCTGGTCTCTGTCAAATATTTATGAATCAGACAGTGGCACTTGTTGAAATGGCAGAGTGTCTCCTAATACGAGTTTCCATTGTTAGATCGGTGAATGAACACAGTTTGCCTCCACACAGAACAAGAAGGCCTGGGCTCAATGGCACTGGCAGATATCTTTCACAGAAACTATCCCACAAAGAGTCTAAATGGCAGCTTGTGCAACCCGAGTTCAGTGGGTCACTATCGGTGCCCCATGATATGTTCGGGCCCCGATAGCCACTGTTTATCAGTCCATTTCAGACTGGTTATATTTAGGGCCAGACACCATTCTCCCTGCTGATTTACGGGGCTGTTGGGAGCATGCCGCTACCTTATCCACCTTCCACAGTCCACCCAGTCTAATTTGTCAGGATATGGCCTGCCGAGCTATAAACCTGTATGTGTGTATGTGACATGAGGTTTTGTCAGTAATAGCTCCTGATTTTCTCCCGCTTTCTCGTTCAATCTCCAGGTGTACACATAGCTACACACACACACGGCCTACAAGTCCGATAAGAGTACCATTTATTCTCGCAATACATTGAGCTATTGTGTGATTCTCCAAGGCAGCCAGTAACCATTCCTCTTAAAGCTGTACTAAATCATCTTCGACAAAGAGAGAGAGGGATTTAGACGTCCATACATCGCTGGTGCGGACAGTGGATGGGTGGAGTTCCATTGTAAAGTGCAGCAGTGATGGATCAGCGGTTTGCCTCCAGGGGCCATGATGCCACTGCCTCTGACGTACAGAACTGGCACATTTTCTTCTCAGGAAATACATGCTCTGTCATTGGGATGGTCCTGTGCCTCAGCGGTATAACTTACAATGGAACTCTAGCTGCTTCTATTTGAAGGCCTTACAAGCCCCTTGAATTTATGGAGCTCATGATCATCAGTAATAGTGTCACAAGTGTATAGCATGTGTATTATTAGAGATGGCAGCCCTGTATTCACATATGGCCATTGTTGATTTGTGATGAGATATTTTTCAGCTGCCAAACAGTTCGATGCCTGATGATCTTTTTTCAAGGGGTTTAGCAAGCTATCCAGACTTTATGGCTTGCCTTACTAGGGTGTCTACCTCCCAAGTTCACAAATTGCAACCTCAATGGGTACCAGAGACCTTCGACCCCAGTGTGTGAGTTGACAATAAAAGAGATGGTTCTGCTTTTTATATATTAGCTTTACACTACTTATGCCAATTTATTAGGCTTCATTTTGCTTAGTTTTAATCTGTCACACGGAGGTCAAATTCTATAATTACAAGCTAATTATGATATATACTATAGAAACAACCAAAACTGAAACATTTAGCAGTCCCCACAAGTGTCTGTGTGTAGTTTATGTCCCCGTTATAAATACATGACACACACACACACACACACTTAATTTCCCAGGGAAACAGCACGTCCTGCCGCCTCAAAAAGACTCTATTTCATCTTATCAGCCTCAGCAGACAGACACGGTCACTGTGGGCCACTGACCGGACAGAGTGCAGAAAAGGAAAAGAGACATTTCACTGATTTACGAACGGGAAATAGTAGGAGCATGATACAAACAAATTAACCCTTATTTCTAGGTTACATTTCTATAATCTTTTCCAAATATGGTGATTTGGAGGTGTTTGTCACAGGCCTGACTCCACAGTAAGGATATTGACTACTCATTTGTAACACATTATCACATTTAAATGGATTTCATGAAACCGGGGAATGGGTATTGGTCATTTTTTCCCTTCTATGGCTTCTCCCTCAATATGCATGATGTAAATCCTTGTAACAGTGTCTGGCTGAATTTTAACATTCCAGAAGGCTGACTCCTTGTCAATCTCCATTTCTCCGACTTCTCCTGGCACTGCCCTTAACTCGACTTCATCTACCCTCTTATCCTCCTCCAAGCCAGCAAATATTTGACCAACTTGTCACACCCACTCAGCACATTGCAGGGAGAATCTCTGGGAGAATGTGGCAAGTGTGTTTTTGAGCTCCCGTCCGTACGTGTCCATGTTGGGAAAGTGCTCTCCGGTGATGAAGGGTGCATCGATCGGTGGTACAGGCGCCTGGTGTATCGACGTGGTCAGGCGGGTGATCCTTCAAGGCCTTCCCATCGGCACACCGAGTTAATCTGCTCAGCCGGATCAATACCGCTAACTGCAACTATAATGGTGTGGCATCCTGTTCTATCCCTGTCTGTTTACCCGCTATTCACTTAGAATGTATGTTTATGTCGATGAAAGAGGTGATGTATATTTGGGTGATTGAGCTAGTTCAGACTTGGGGTTTCAACTGTGTATCTCTTTATCGAGTGATCAGATTAATAGTTCTTCACATTACATCTCAATTTTGTTTATAATAGGCAAGTACACATGCTACTGCTATAATACAATGAAACACTTTAAAAAAGGAAATAAGCATTTGGGTTTGTGTCCCATACCAGTCCCTGCATTATAGTTTGAATGTGATAGAGGAGAAGTGTGAGATGGTTCTGCAGCTGAGATGGTTTTGGAGGAGGATAGTGAGATGGTAATGCTGCTAAAGTGGTGATAGGGCGAAGGAGCTTGAGATGGTTCTGCTGCTGAAGTGGTGCTGGAGGAGAAAAATGGTTCTGCTGCTGAGATGGTGATGTGGCAGAAGAGAGTGAGATGATTTTTCTACTGACATGGTGATTGGAGAGAGGAGACTGAGATGGTTCTGCTGCTGAGGTGGTAATAGGGGAGAATGGAGTGAGATCATTTTGCTGCTGAGTTGGTGATGGGGCAGAGGAGAGTGAGACGATTTTACGACTGATGTGGTGATTGGAGAGAGGAGACTTGGTTGGTTCTGCTGCTTAGGTGAAAGTAAAATTATCTGTGAAAGTAAAATGCCATTTGCTGAGAGGTAGGATTCTTCACGTTTAAATGTATAATGCTCCCTGTTCTTGTAGACTTTTATACACTGGCTCAGAAAGTCCTTGCTAGTAAAGTGGATGCCCTGCACTGCGAGGTCATATAAACACTATAGCTTGCTTCTATAAATCTGAGGCTTGATTTCTAGCCTAAAGCAAAGTATGTAACCGTGGCAATGTGCTCCCTTGTAAGAACCAGCTGGATTTACTGTTGCAGACTGTGTAGGTGGTTTCTACAACTGCACTGACTTCTGAAGTAGGAAGAAATAAGTCTTGTCGCCACAGGTGTCCTTCTCCATCACACATTGTTCTTTTAAGTTATTTATTTTTATAGCAGGTGCCTTTGAGTTCTTTCTGCCCATTCTGTTAGATGTATGTATGAATACTCTTTCTTTGTTCTTTGGCAGCCCCAACCTGGACAGCACCGGTCAGGTCAGCGAGTCGGGTTCGTCAACAGTGAAACATGCCCTCAACCCGGACAAAACATTCATGCAAGTCCATTACCTCAAGGTGAGAACCTAAGTGAAGGTGTAGCAGGAAGAGTGAATAATGTGAAAGTAATTCAGACACCTTTCACCAACACCATCAGCTGGGTATTGTTTGAACAGCTGCTGCAATAAAAATAACATGTAGCACAATGGGGTATGATTGAAATGTGAAATAATCGCTCCGTCAGTGAATTATAGATTTTTTCATACTAGCAATTTTAAAGGCGGTTTTACTTGTTGGTTTTGTTCCCTACACGTGCCCAAAGAGATCATTTTGGCGCTCCTTGAAAATGTATTTGTATTTAATCTGTTTTAATCATTTTAAATCTGGACTTATAATGTACATATGAGGTGAATTGTCATAAGAACAGTAGCAACATATGTAAAAAAAAAACAAAAAAAAGTGGTAAAAGAGGGTTTTCCATTTTAACGAGTGAATAGTTGTGACCAGCCGGCTTAAGTCCACACTGTTATGCATCTTAGGCCCATAGTTGGTAGGATTTACTAATGCTAGCTACCACCCCTAAGTAAAATAAGTTGAATCTAATTGATGTTTAGTGTGTATTTTATGTAATATGGACAGCATGACATAAAGTTAGCTCATACAATTTAAGAAATGGTGCTATTATGATTATAATTGTTCTTACTGTATTGTGCACAGGGCTACTTCCTCCTCAGATTCTTGGCCAGCCAAGTCGGGGAGCAACAATTTATTGCCTTCTTCCGACTTTTTGTCAAGAAATACCACGGACAGCTCATTCTCTCTCAGGTGAGGCTACGCAGGGAAAGACCTTATTTCCACTCGATTAAGTTAACGGCCAGTGTACTATGTTGACTCGCAGCCATTTGAGAGCCCGTTAATAAAACTCAGGCTCAAATTTGAACCACTCTAATATGACCTGTCTCTAAGGCACTATGTTATTTCCATAAATTAATTGGGGAGGCTGATGTTACAATAGCTGAAACGGCTCCAGCTGCATCTTAAATTGCCGATTTAGTCCGGACACATATGTCTTCTCTTCTGGGGCTGTGCAGCTGAGCCATCACACCTGGAGGTTTGTGTGCTTGACATGGGATGAGTTCCACCTGGCTACTGTTTCCCCACCACCAGCCAGAGTCCTCCCTCTAAATAATGGATGGAGCGTAAACACCGTTTGACCTTGCACTCCTGTCTTCAGATCAGTTACGCCTTTTTCATTCTTTAGCTCTCCTCCCACGTCTGCTAACATGCCTTTGTTTGTGCGTCTCTTATTTTTGGACAGGACTTCCTGAAAATGCTGCTGTTTACCTTTCCTGACATTGACAGGTATGTGAGTCACCGTGATTAATGGTTCGGGGGTAATTGGTTAATAATAAAGCATGCCTTGTTGGGGAAAATCTATGAATAGGTGCCTGTGGGGCAGTAGTAGTAGAGATCAAACTGCATTAAAATAAAAAATAAAGTAAAAAAAAATTTCAAAGAGCGTGTTGGGGGTGGGTGCTAGTGCTAGTGAGTGCTGTGGGTAGTTGGTTACCGGTTAACATCTTCACCTGAGCGAATACTGTCCCTGGGCAAGACACTTAACCCACATTGCCTATGAATGAATGTGATTGTGTGATTGGTGTATGGTGGTGGTCGGGGGTCCTTGGTGCAGAATAGCAGCCACGCTTCTGTCAAACTGCCCCAGGGCAGCTGTGGCTATTCAATTAAATGTTATTTGTATTGCCCTATCTATGGCAAACAAAGTTGCCTCATGCTGCGTTCACACCGGACGCGAGCAGAGCAAATGGAGCGATTGATTCCTATGTAAAGTCTATGTGACGGTTTGGAGGTCTCACGGCACCAGACATAAAAATATATATCATAGAAATACAAACCTGATGAGATTATCAACAGGACTGACTGAGGAGGATCTTAACTATATTATTCATTTTGACCTGGTTTAGCCCTGCTGTCAAAGTCCTCGTTCTTGTCCTCTGTAGTTCTGGTTTAGACCAGGTCTAGTCCTGGGTCTAGATCTGGTTTAGTCCTCACGCCCCTCACGCCCCTGTCTAAACCCGCTGTCAGAGCAGAATTTCGCCTGGCGTTTGAAGGGAATTATTTACGATAGGCACATTTTTTCCACTTCAAAAGCATCCAGTGTGAACGTGGCATAAGAGGGCTTCACAGAAAGAGATGTATATAAATAATAAACAAGGTCATTGCAAACAATAAACAAAGTTCATAGACAATCAATAGAAGGATTGTCCCAGGACGTCCCCGTCCTTAGACCCTCCATCGCGGTCAGGAACAACAAAAACAAAAAGGGAAAAAGAGAAACCTTAGGGAGAACCACGTGATAGAGGGATCCACTCTCAGGATGGACAGGCTAAGCTACAGAAGTCTGATCAAATGATTATAAAGGAATAAAGGCCCTTCTCCACAAGATGAACTTCTGCCATGTGGCCTTCATGCCAAGTAAGCTTAGGCCTCTTCTTTTATCTTTCAATTTTTAGAAGATCTCCATGAGGGGAAAACAGTACCATACTTCTCAGTGAACAAAATCAAACACCTTTTAAAAAGTCTCACTATAGGACTTCATTTGGTGTTCGCTCAGCCCTCACTTCATCATGATCTACTGTCAGTGTGAACATACCCACTAGAGGCTCACACATGCACGCTGTCATCAGGCAGACAGTCAGTCGCGTCTCAAGTACAGCTTGCATCCCTTCTTCTCGCGGACACTCAGATAATTAAAGAAGGAAGGGGGGATTTAATAAGTGTTTGGGCTCAGCTGTCATTGATACAGTGACCTGTCTCTAGTCTGATCCCCAACTCACTGATGCCTCTGACAGCTTGTGATTATACTGGATACTATGTGAAGCCCCAAGATGGGATAACACTAATATGCCTGAATAACAGCAATGTGTCAACGAGAATGCTAGCTCTAAACCCGGGTCACTGTGGAATCAAGTGCACAGACACACCTTCTCCATGCTTTCTGTTCCTTTAAGGCCCTCTTTTGTTTTGTTGACCACATCCACTTTACTACTACAATGCAAAAATTGAACATTGTAGCAGAGTATAGGGTCTCTTCACCTATATATGTAGAAAAATAAAGCCAGATATATTTCTAACGAAACAACAACATTATAAGCTGGTAGAAAAGTGTACAGTGTGCATCGTATGTCACAGGCTCCAGTCCTGCTCCTTTTCTCTAAAATAAATGCATCCTTTTCTCAAAGTTGTCACTATGCATCAGTCATGCACTCACCACACAACTATTTGACCCGTTGCCACCAGAAGCTAATGAGCGCTGCAACCCGGTCTGTCCATTTAATATCTTCTAAGTAGTCCAGGTTGCTCCATTACCTCTTAACAATCCTCACGCACACACACACCTGATATTACCCACAATGCTTCACTCTACCCTGCTTCCCTTCATCCATGGCCTCGTCAACCTGCTTGCCCCTCTTATAAATTACAAAACAAATGAACCCTCTCGCCAGAAACAAATGAGGAAAAATAGTCTTTGAAGAGGGCCATTTATTTAAATCCCGCCTGACAGACTCGAATCTCTGATCCCATTTCTCTGTGCTAGGGCATACCGCAGGAAGACGTCAGGCACAAAAGAAGGGCAATGGCACCAGGCGTTTCACAGCCATCTAAATGACAAGTTTCATTGCAGCAGAGCTAATATCTCGGGGAACTGAGGCTGCCCGTACTGGAGAAAGCCCAGGTGGAATTAAGAGAAAAATGCTCCGCTGTGTGCACAGCGAATCACATTGTTCGTGATATTGCGGTCTTTAGTGGCCTCCTCGATGGGGCAGGTAATTCTAGACCGTTCCCTTCGTTTATAGATCAGACATTCAATACAACAGCCTACAATACAGTGTGCCTCTTTGTTTTCCTTTGATATCTCTGCTATAATAATTCCACTCAACCAAAATAAATGATTTGTGACTAAATGGCTGAAACATTAACTGCCCTTGCAACTAGAACAGCTGTAGGGCTTTATGATGGCCTCGGTTGTGATATTGTAATGTAAGTCTTGCTCTGGATGAGATGGGGAGGACATAATTATTCTGGCAAACGCTTTTACACAACTGCTATCCTTCAAAAGTTAACCCCCCATGAGTTTACCTCCATCTCTTTACAAGTGCACCCCCGCTATGCCACCGTGAAGCTAGGCGCCACTTTGAGGTCATTTTCCCCGTGTCTAATTTTACCCTTGGGTGCACTCGAGTGAAGCGTATAGAGCAGCCCATCATTTTAAACACTTGTTTCAGGCGCGATTTCTCCCTCAGTTTATGTCCCTTCATTCAGAGGTGATAGAGTGCTAATGAACAGACAGGCTGGATGCGTTTTGGCTCGGGTCTTATGAGACTCTCCTGTGGCTGCATGTCTAACACAATATTTTCCTTAAATCAAAACAGTCAAAAAGCAGGTTTAGAGTTTACATTCAGTGGCTATCCAGTGTAGATAGACTTATCTAGCTAATTATCTATATCTTACAAGTAAGGGTTTGTAGATTTTTCTGTAAACTGTATCATATGATATTATAATCAAGTGAACCAGTCTCTGTTATACAGTGGCCAGTGAATGCTCATCAGGAGACTGTTGTGACTTAATGCAAACTGATGAGTACAATGAATGCTATTATGCATTTTGGGGATCAATCTGTAGTAAAGTAGTGGTCACTTCACACTTTGAAAACTAGAACATGTGCAGATGCTTAAGAATGTATTCTATTGAACAATTCCCATTTTACTGTTAAAAACAGATTTTAATCCTTACAGCAAGTGCTCAGATCTGACATTTCGTTTGCTGCCCACTGCACCTCGCAGGTCGCCCCAGGAGCAACTACATGAAAGATGGGTTAAATGTAGAGAATAAAATATAGTATAGTCTAACTTAACTTTAACCAATTGAACTTTTGGAAAGATTTTTGCCTGTGAAAGTAAAGTTCTGGGTTGATTGAGGGTGTTCCGTTGACATGGTGGCTGTGTGAATGTCGCCTGGTGAGAGCTAATCAACAGACACAGGCAAAGAGAGAATAACAAAGGCCATAGCTGGAGGTGTCAGCTCACAGAGGAAGAACATGAGTCACTCTGAGGCCTGTCGTCTACCACTGAACTCAAACTACCTTCAAGTGCCACAACTCTCCATTAGGGCTGCACAATATTGTTATTGATATCAAAGTTATTATTATCACCAAATTGGCAAATGCAATATCCATACTATCAAAATGAGTGTTTGGAGGCTTTTCTATGGCTGTATAAATGTAGGTTATAATGTACCTGTAGGAATATGTACCTGTGAGTTTTATTGTTCTGTCATACCCCCCTGTTATATACACATTAAAGCACAAACCACAATTATAAATGTAACTTCTACAAATTTTACAAACTCAAATTCTACAAACCAGGACTTGCATGTGTTTGGAGAAAAGGTGACTCTAAATTGTACCTATGGAATGACCTGTAAATGTTTCTAGACTACTCTGCCCAAGGCCCATAGTTGTTAGGTTAAGCTCCAGTCACCCACAGCCCATAAAAGAAAGAGTAACATATACAATTTGTATAATTTGTGGTGGTGCTCCTAGTTTGCTATCAGCCCACCATGCACCAATCCACAGTTTCCATATGTGTCCCTCACAAGGCCTGCCTACTATTGAATTCATCCAAACTCTGTCAGCTTCAATACACTCTCAACTTCTTGACCCCAAACATACGATGGATCGCAAATATGAAAATAACTTACCGCTAATGCTCGCTCAGTGTTGGCTGTTGGGGAGAGAGCTGTGTCAACCATTGACTTTTGGCCACAAGGCAAGAGCATTCTTCACACCTGTCTGCAAGGATAAGTGGCTTGTCACAGGCAGAGCTAATCTGTTGCAACGCTCAGTCACACTCAATCCCCACTGCTACTCTCCGCTTGTCCTTGGATGTCTGCTGGCATTGGGAGATGTTCCGGGGCCGTTGATCAGTCCAGCTACACAGGAAAACATGTCAGTGGTCACAGTGCCATATCTGACAAGAGCTCTGACCATAACTGAGACATTTGTTGACATTTGACCTGGAAAGAAAAAAACTGATCTGATGTAATAATTATTGCACTTTTATTTGTATTCTTTGTGTACTTTTTGCACCGGTCTCAAGCCTGGTTGAGGTCAGGCCATCTAGAAGGATGATTGTTTGCTAATGTTAGAACAAACAAATCCCTTCTTTAAAGCCTTTATTGTCAAATACATGCAGAGTACATACAACAGATAGTAGTCTAGATCAGTTTGATAGTCATGATGAACCAACCTGACCGCCATGTTTTTGGTAGTAGGGGAAACCGGTGCACCTGGAAGAAACCTACACAGACACAGGGAGAAACATTCAAACCCCACACAGAAAGACCCCGCTGCTAGTTCTGGGGCTCGCACCAGTGCCGATTCTAACTACTGCCAGCATGCCACAATTGTTTATGAAATACAATATTTCGAGGTGTGTCTACAGACACAACTGCGCACACATCTACAGTCACACCTCTGCAGATGTCTACAGAGATGTCTACAGGTACGAAGGAGAGCAAACCTTGGAAATAAATGAGTGAATCAGATCTCAGAGGGTTAAATACCTCAGTCTCACGGGTTTATGTGGCTTTATCCTCGGCTACAGCAACAGGCTCCTGGGCAGCCGATAGTTTCCCAATACGTGATAATATAGTGAAATAAATGGCTCATGAACAGTGCTTCATTCGCTCTGTATTAACTTTATATTGTTACCACCATGTTACACTAGTTTTGTGACTGTATCTGTCAATTTTAACAGTAAAACAACCCTCTAAAGTTGAAGCATTTCTCCACATGAAACCAAAACAACGATCGCTTCCTGAGACACACCCCCCGCACTTCACAGAAAGTCTGAGTGTCTGCATTTTAAAATTGTGGTGTGAAAGTAAAGGTTTGCGAACCATAAAAATGATATATATTTTAATTTATATGTTGCACCTGACTATAGGTCGCAGGGCCAGACAAACCATGATAAAAGTGTGACTTATAGTCCGGAAAATACAGTAATCAGTATCAAAGCAGAAGGACATTTTGTGCAAGCCATTGTTCACCTGAGGTATATATAACACGCATGTTAATAATGTTGCCATAGTCACTAAAACCTCTAAATGAAACTAAAACACAAAAGACCATAATTGTGAAATCATTATTATAAATACAAACCCATGTTCTTACCAATGTAGAAACACATTGCAGCAATAACTATAACCTGAAGGACAGCTCATCACTGTCCTGCGTTCAGTTTGTGCTTGTTCAACATTTCAAAGTGGGCACAAAAGTAGCATGTAGGACGAGATGTGCTGTATCATCCTATTAATTCTGCCTGTCCTTCACGCATCAGACAGGAAGCAGCTTTTCATACTTAGAAGAATTGGAACTGGCCCCAAAGCTTACGCACAGAAAACGAGTCTGTCTTTAACACGTAAGATAAGACAAGGAGGTTATGGTGAACTTAAAATGTAGGTAAATGATGTATTCTACAAGTCTGCCTTTTGATGTGAGAAAAACAAAGGCAATTTACTACAGAGACAATTGAAAATGTAGTTTGTATGTAGAAATGTTACTTTGACCAACATCGAAGCATTCAACTAATCAAGAGACTTATTCTGTTTTATATTCTTTGACTAACTGGTACCAACCCCACCTTGGGCCCATGGATGCTGGTATTACATGTATAATACATGAGCAAATAGGACAATGAAATGATTGGACATCATTGAGGTGGACTGGCGTCACAAACCTTAAGGGCACATTATTGAAAGGTTCAGACTTGACCTTTATGAGAATATGTTGATGAAGTGGCTAATGGCTAATGACATATAGAGCATTGGGCTGGGCTTCGGGTCTCTCAAGTCTCACTCACAGTCAATATATAATGAGTGTTCATTAAAGTGTCAGTCAGAAAGTGAGCTGTAACAAATTGGCTCAAAGGAGGGGAGTCCCAAATGTGCAAATACAGAGCAGGAGTCATCGAGTATAGGAGCATGTTTTTGTCCATCTTCAAGAAGTAACTCAGTAAAATAATGCAAATCTGCTGCATCTTATACGTTGTGCTTGGACAACAGATTCAGGTTGTCACACCTTAGACTGGTCACTTGGTAGCTAGTTAACCAGTAAGTGGACATGAGTTATTTGTGCATTAAACTGAAAGTGTTAGAAATATTCTCAATCAACTCTGCATGAGTGCAAGTTATGCCTCTAATCAAGGGGGTTTGATCCTCTGAGTGGAGTCTGTGTGTCCTCCTCAAGTTATTGTGGGTTGTCTCTTGGTTTACTCGCGCCATCTAAAGACATCTATTCATAGGTAAACCTAAGCACCTAACCAAATTTCCTGGGATAACATATGGAATACAGTATATTAATGAATTCCACAAGGCTCA
>JAVQKD010258574.1:0-10202 GCA_036025635.1 Philypnodon grandiceps
TTACATCATAGAACAGGGTCAGATACAGCTTCTTATTTTTCTTACATTTCCTCCAGATTATTTTACTTTAGGGAACTTATGGACTGCACCTTTATAGAGAATGTAAAGAGAAAATATCCAGTGAGTGGCAGTTCTGTGGGAGAAAATGCCACACAACTGACAAAACTGCAGAAGGCCATCTCTGAAGTCAATGGGATATAGAAGCAGAAGACTACACCATGCAGGGCCACTTTTGTAGTTACAGGGTCCACCGAATGAAGTGGCCACAAAAAACATATATGTAGTTAATGAATAATCTGACACTCCTACTTAAGCAGCTCCTCTAAAAACGTGTCCCAATCATCGTGTTGTCATTTTTGGCCAACAATGACGATTCACACACTGCCAATGTGCCAATGATTCTCAAACTGCCAATGTAAAGCATGAAGGTGTACATGATGGATTTGAGTGAGTTTGTAAACCAACAAATCCAGTGAGAATCCAGCTCAAGGTATGACAACTTGTGTAATGGGGGGAAATCTACCGTGACACATGGTGAAAAATCCACACAGTCTTAAAGGGCAACTTTTTACTGGTTTGGTCACATTTCTCCTTCACAGAGCGCCCCCTACAGTTTCAGAGAATACCACTGTCGACAGAATAAACACAAAGAATACAGACTTTATATATAGACTCTAGACAATCATAAAGCTACTGTTCAACACAACAACACTAGGTCTGCGTCAGATTGGCATATTTTTTTATTTCTTGGAGCTCTCTCTGTAAAAGCCTGTTTAAAAGCCAATTGTGGTTTTAGGCGAGACCTGAGACTTGACCCGAGACTTCCAGGGACATTCATCCTAGCAAGGAAGCTTCATTCACCCCACAACAACAACTCATTTAGGATCACACTGACTCTGAAAGTAAAAAGGTGCATAGTATCCTTTTAAAGTTTACTCTCCCCATAATACAAAATAATGGTGGTGTAACTTCACCTAATAAGTGAATGGGTTGGACTCCTGCTGTAAGTTATTTGTGCTTGTCTCAAATTAAATCTAAAAACAATATTTCTTGAGCTGTCTGCAGGTATGTCATATTATGGAGAGCGCAGTGTGATGAAATATTAAGCAGTATGAATATTTATGCCTGAGTGGGTCTCTCCTGACAGCTCGGTATCTAAGGAAGTACCTGCTGCTGATGCATTTCACCAGAGGACACTGTTTACTGTATTCAGCTCATCACATATGTATCTGTACTGTACTCATTCATAGGCCTGGGGTATACTGCTCTGTCCATACACGACCCAGAGGTGTGCAGAGAGACAGACTAAGAAGATTTAGTGCTGAACTATTTTATTACACAAAAAATGACGGATGAAATCAATTTTGGGAGTGATCCGGATCACAGTCTGGATCCAGGATTTTAGCGACTGTACTCAAAATGTACAGCACCAATCTGGACTACTATTTCAGGGAAGGTCAGAGATGACACAAAGACCAGTTGATTCAATTTTGGGAGTTATCCGTGTAAATGAGCTGCCTTGGCGGAGGTCCGCGCCCTCCGAGTGCTTTCTAGTTTGTCTGTTTGACTGTTAGCAACTTTATGCAAAAACTACTGAATGGATTTGGATGAAATTTTCAGGTAAGGTCAAGGATGACAAATGAAAGAGTTGATTCAATTTTGGGAGCGATCCGGATCACTGTCTGGATCCAGCTTTTTTTTTTTTTTTTCTTAAGAATTGCGTATGTTAGCAACTTTACTCAAAAAGTACCACACCATTTTGCATGAAATCTTCAGGTGAGAAAATGTGAGAAATGACACAAAGACCAGTTGATTACATTCTGGTAGTGATCCTTTGAAATGAGCTGCCTTGGCGGAGGTCGGCGCCCTCAATAGGCAATAATCAGGTACGTAATTGACATTTTAATGACGGAAAGGTGGCAGCCATAAGTCTATCGTCTCTCATGTCAGGCCCAATGACACAACAGCAGTATTTTAGATTAGTGAACAATATCTTTGTGATAATGTACATTTCAATATGGTATGGTTAAAAAGCACACTGAATGAATGAAGCATTAAAGAGTTTAGATAAACAAAATAGTTCTTCCATATTGCCACACTAATAGAATCCCCTATAGTCCCCATGCATTTTCCCCTATATCCTGGGTTAGCTGCTCAAAACACTGCTCTTTGGAGGTTTTTGCTGAGCCTCTTCTAATAAAATCCTTGCTCTTGCCTGATTTACAGTTTTATTGGCTGATTATTCGGCTCAAAACTGCTGAGTCTATGGGAAAAGGGGAGAGAGGAGAGGCTGCGAAGGTTAAATTGAAGACATGATGCTTGATGTAAAGGCCATAGCTTCCATAATAATAATCCTTTAATGTGTTTTTAGATGTATTTTCCCGGAGAACTGACTGTGTTAAGTTGAGGTTAGACGCTTGTGTGAAGTAGGATCAAAGGATGTGGTATACAGTAAAATATGTCCTTAACCTGAGCTCTTAAGGACATGTAAAGTAACCAGATACATTTTTTTGCATTGGTATTTTATTGAAATAGTAACATAATAAGGAATAAAACACATATGGATTTAGGAAAAGTCAGGAAGCAAGGACCACCTGTTCAAAATGTGAAACCCGTCCAAATGACTGCTGTGGTAGTCCTAGTGTTAAAGAAATAAAAGCCAACTGCAGACGTCTGTTAAGTTATTTCCCTACTTCCTGCCGTGTGGACATACTTCCTGGTTTGTGTGAGACTGTGATAGAGCGTCGTGAAGGAGAGGAATCAGGAAAGGGGAGTGTATCATAGCATTTATAAAATTCTGATTAGATTTTTTTCACTTTTCCACTCACAAAATCAGGAAGGAAATTGTGCATATTGTAAGAAATGTTACGTTCAAATTTTATATTGCAGCTATTCCAGTATTTAAAAAATTTTGTATCTCACCCACTGGCCACTTTATTATTATTATACCTATTATTATTATTATACCTAATACATTGGCCCCTCGGTGGTCTTCAACTGATTTGAGGTTGGTCTGCAAGGATTCAAGATTATATTCGATCTAATTGAAATATGATATTATTACTTTTTTAAGTTCTGATATTATTTAAGTTAGCGCGTGGCTGACTGAAAATATTGGACTCTATCAGAATAATATACTCTATCTGTCATAATTATTTTTTGTTTGTTTGTTTGTTTACTTTAGCCCCTCCCAAGGCCTCTACAGACTACAGACAACCCACTTTATATCATTGAAGAGTATTTTTTTCTCATATTTTATGAAACTTACTGACTACACCTTTAAAGAGTTATATTTGTATATCCTCACATCCTTGCACACATCTTTTGTCAGTTCACTTACATTTCTGATGCTGTACCATGAAGCTAAGACTCCCTCTAGTGGTGTAAACTGCTACTACCGTTCAATCCCTGTTCCTCTCCTTATTGAAGCCTGTGGGGGGTCTGTCTGTTGTTTACCTCCATGGGGGGGTATTAGGGCAGCGCTAATTACCCCAGAGTCTCCTGTAGATTCCCCACTCAGCTCTAACCCTGTCGTCAAGGGGAGTCTCACCGCGGTTTACTGATGCACACTGAGAAGGAAGGACACATCATATACTCAATGTCCCAGTCTCCTGTCCCCAGAGGAGACACTTTTGAGAACTTTTGTCATTCAAAGTTGTATTTAGCTGTGTCTAGTACTTACAGCTCCAATAGTTGTACATTTATTTATATATTTTTGTATATCTCATAACTATTCTTTGCCTTCATTATCAGAGTATCAACTGAATTTTCTCATTGGATTTATGTTAAGTTATACTTTATTGAGCCCCATAGGGAAATTCATTCACTGTATTTGACCCATCCCTCAATGCCACTTGGGCAACCTGTCAGGAGCAGTGGGCAGCCGCTGTACAGCGCCCAGGGACCCTTCTCCAGATGTTGAGCCAGGATCACGGTCAGGACGATTAGCCTAATGTGCATGTTTTGGGTGGAAAAACACGGAGGAAACCCACCCAGACACGGGGAGAAACATGCACACTCCACACGGAAAGGCCTTGGCCCGGGACTCCAACCCAGGACCTTCTGGCTGTGTTACTACACAACCGTGCCACCAATATAGTGCCCTGAGACGTGGCTGTCAACGCCCTCTCCAACTACCACCAATGCCACTAACACGTTAATTCATGGTCAATGTGAGTGAAGTGTCTTGCCCAGGTACACAACCACAGTATGCGGATTCAACCGGCGACCCTTGCAGGTTGAACGCTTACCCACTATATCGGATTGAAGCATATTCCTTTAAGTGGATTCTACCTCTGATTATTCTGGAAACATAAGTATGAAGTTATTCTTCTGATTTATTTGTATTTTGTTTTTTACCTCTATTAGCTGTACACATATTTACCACATTCTAAGTCACCAAATTACAATTGTCATTTTAAAATGTGGGGTGGTGGTGCGCTTGTCTGCTGCAGGAGGTTGTGGGTTCAATTCTGAGGCCAACCAATGTGTTTCTGTGGGTTCTCACTAGCTTCTTCCCTCCATCCAAATAAAAGCTTGTGATGGGAAGAATGTATCACTCCAACGTGCCTCTATAGTCAAATAATGTAAGAACTAACATGTATTTATTTATTTAATTTTACCATTAATTAACCAGAAAAATCCCACTGACATTAACAATATAGAGACTTTAACATCTGTCTCTGCCTCTTTGTATGTCTCTGTGTGTAAATTACTGACCACAAAAACTGATGGAAAGATACATACAAAAATACAGACACATACAAACTTGAAAACGTCACAACTTACCTCACTTCATTGCCTTACTGCCAACACCAGAGGGCGCTGCTGCTCAACGTATGTCTTTACCTTTACGCTGAAAAAGCCATAACAAAGGCATTGTACATATTTACACATTGAGAACGCATGCTTCGACTCGGGTCACTACATCAACAGTCACTGCATTTGTTGTTGAAGTAGTAAACATTATGTATTCCGTCTTCAAGCTCAGGCCATTGCACGCTCATGGGAAGGTCACACAGGCTTGCAGCTATCTCCTTTCCTTTGGACATTAGCACCCTTCACAAGTAAAAAACAAAAAAAAAATCTCTACTTCCTGTCTGCAACCTCTCTCTTGCTCACCTTTATGCTTTGATGATTGGCAGATTCCCCCCTATCTCGTGGTAGTAGGCATTTCCGGCCCTGATTTCTTGCCTCGACGGATGACCCCACAGTCAAACATGTGCATATTTACGGGCCGGGCGGTGGATTTTGAATTCAGATGCTGGCTCGGAAGTAATGGCTACATTGGAGGGATGGGGATATCTCCTAAATTTGTGGCAAAGGGGAGGAAGAGGAGATGGTGGAGAGGAAGTGCATAGAAAAATTGAAGGATCATCAATGGACGAGAATATAAAGAAATGTTAGCTAGATACTCTTTAGATTAGAGCAAATTACACTCACTGTCCACTTTATTAGGTAGACTTTGTACCTAATAAAGTGGCACCCCGTGTTGGCCACCATGTTCAGACATCTTGTGCGTTCAGAGATCTGCAGAACTTGATGTAACGAGTGGTTATCTGAGCTAATATTGCCCTTTTGTTGTCTGCATCCTGTGGCATCAAGGCATTTTCACCCACAGAACTGCCACTCACTGGATATTGTATCATCCTCCAACTATTCTCTGTAAACCATATGGTCTCTGTGTAAATATTCTATTAGATCAACAATTTCTCAGTCATCATTCCGATGCTTGGTTTGAACGTTGTAAAAATGTGTTTGTGTGACGATCATGGTGGGTTTAGTGGTTGTTGGGGAGGTGTGGTATGCCTGCCACATCTCTGTCAGTCTGCCCTAGGGCAAATGTGGCTACAGGTTAGCTTACCACCACCAGTTTGACTCAGTTGTGTCAAACTAATCCATTATTTTGTTAAGTGGTGTGGGTTGTATTATAAGGGTTTAAAATGAGACTCTGAGACCCTCTGTGTGCTGTATTATAAGGGTTTTTGTTTTAGAGCCCAGGGACACTTGTTCACACGCTTCCACAGGACAGGAGCGCTCTGATTGGATGAAACATCGTTTATTTCTCAAGAACTAGACATTTTATTTCAAAATTCACAGCTTCTTTTGTTTTTCAGTTCAAAATCTGCACAAAATCATGTACTGCAACTTTAACAATGTAAATCAACAAGAACTGTGAGGTCCAGAGCTGTATGCAATCTGCAGTTTCACCACCAGATGTCCCCAAAAAGGCAACAACAGACCCCTCTTCTAAAATCCACGGTCTTTGCTGTCCAAGATTGTGTTGGCACATTTGAGAATAAGAAGGGCTCTTTACCTCAACTGGACAAGACATGATGCAGGACAGAGCCTAAAGACGGCTGTAGAAGACAATTATAAGCTGCGGTTCTGTAATA
Organism: Philypnodon grandiceps; assembly: GCA_036025635.1. Classification (NCBI taxonomy): domain Eukaryota; kingdom Metazoa; phylum Chordata; class Actinopteri; order Gobiiformes; family Eleotridae; genus Philypnodon; species Philypnodon grandiceps. Next base: position 6,396 of record JAVQKD010258574.1, read on the forward strand.
ATTGTTTGTATTTTGACTGAGGTGACCTTCAATTGTTATATCTGCTCAGTCTCTGAACACACACTCGGTGCCAGTGATGTGTCTTGGTCTGGACTCAGGGACAAGGCTTTTGAATATACAGCTGTTTGTCCTTCTACCAATCCTGGCCGTTTGCCTTGACACATACGCACAGAGGCGGCGCTACTGTTAGGCAAAAGTAGGCAGCTGCTTAGGGCCCCAAGCTCCCAGGGCCCCATAAATGAAACCCAAAATAACTATGTCTTGGTGATGATTAAACGTAATATGGTAAAATAGCTCTGTATGGTTAGGACATCCGGTTGCTGACAATCAAGACCGCAAGTGTTTATCTTAAAACTGTGTTAAATCAGCGTGATGTGGACAGCATGGCTCAGTGGTGGTCCTATAACCAGAGTGTTGGCGGTTCAAAATCCAAATTGAGACTGTGTACACTGGCATTGTGTCCTTGGGCAGGACACTTAACCCACATTGCCTATATGAATATGGTTTTGTGATTGGTGTGGTCGGAGGGGCTGTTGGGGTAAAATGGCTCTCGTTGTGCCCCAGGGCGTGACTGTGATGTGAATGAATAATGGACTCATAACATAAATCTAATCCATTATTATTATTAAAAGCAGATCGACCTCCAAACAGCCTCGACTTCACACAAGGGCTTAATCTACCACACACGGCCCCATCCTCATGTGTCCTCGACAGCTGCATGTTCCATAGATCCACACTTACATTTTACGGCCATTATGTTTTTTTCTCGGTTTGGGGCCTTCAGTTGTTGTGACAGCTCTGTTTACTCTCAGATGGTAAAGATCTGCGTCTGGGGCTGCGTCCACACTAAAACAGTTTTTTTGGGGCAACCGCAAATGTAAATTCAAGGCTGTATGTGCATTTTCCCGAGCTTTAGGCCTCTTCAAGTGTAAACACAGATGTCAGACGATTTTTCAAAACTCCTTATATGGTGGAGACCTAAAACAAAATGAATAATATACCATTTGCTCCATAGTACACCTGCTTTTCTGCTTGTCAGCTAACAGATTTAGTCAAGCACATGTTACCCGCTGAAGGTCAAACCAAACATCAGAGTTCAGTTGAGTTGACGAAGATGATTTCACATGAAGCAGGTGGACCATGGCAGCGGAAGACCACACCAGGACTATGGTTAGCCTCTTCACATTTTACACACTTTGTCAACCCTTTAGTTCTGGGGTAAACAGAGCTTCAAACACACAGTAGAGACACTTGCAGCTGCAGAGCCGTTGGTATTTCAGCCTTATATAAATGTATGGTGTAGTCTGTATTGAGGCTTATCTCAGAGACTATAGAGAGATATAGGCAACACTCAGATGTGGTTATTTTGGGAAGGGGCTCGTGATGGAGTGAACTGATGGGGTCTGTGCTCTGTCACTGTCACCGTCAAAACAACAGTAATGATAACACTACACAGCAGAGGGAGACTTTCACAATAAAAGACAGGTGTTTAGAGCAGAATGGTCAGCTCAGAGAAAGGGGTGGCGGCAGTGGATCGTTTGGGAGAGTGGTGGCCCACTGACCACAGGGTGTTGTGTCCTTGGGCAAGACACTTCATACACAGGCAATGTGTTCAATGATGTTATGTGATTGGTGATTTTGGCAGTGGTGTGGTATGGCTGCCAGGGCTCCATCAGGATGCTACAGCGCAGCAGTGGCTACATAGGAAGCTCCCACCAGTGCAATGAATTATTAGCATGGTTACAAAATCTGGAATATAGCAAATACTTCTACATTTTGTCCAAAGAGGTCGGCTTTTGCAAACATTCTCTCCTTTTTATGTATATATATATATATATATACACACTAGACTGAGTGACTTGAACAGCTATGACCGTCACATGGAGAGTGGGTTGTAGTTGCAGGGCTGACACAGAGACAAACACTGACTGACAACCATTTACTCTCTCATTCATATAAATACATGCATGTTTTTGGATAATGGAAGAACCTACAGTAACACAAGGAGGGTGCGCAGACACCATTCAGGGGTCTCAATATTTTTATGATTAAAAGTATTTTGTTTTATTTTACAGTGAATGCATCAGGACTATGTGGGCTTCTATCTAATGCCTGCAGTTCTATCATGCAGTCAGTTAGTCACAATAGTTAACGTTACGCGCCTTTATTGTGAAATGTCACCTCATATCCGGTCCGCCTCACGGTCTGAAGCTTGACGCTGTGTCCGCCGCTTGTGCATCAGATCCCGGTGAGAGGTGAGAGCATCAGGCTGGAAGAGCTCCACACCTCGGTCCTTATCACAGTCCGGGTACATTTCAGACGGGCACCGCTATACAACCATCTCAACCAATGACGTAATGACGACATAACTCCAACTGCAACAGGTTCATAAACGGCGGGCTCGTGCGTGAATATTGGACTTTCTGATCTCCATGTTGACTTTTTCGGCGAAATATCACCAAGTTATTGCTTTTTACAGGTTCATCTTCAACATGTTGTCACGAAAGAACTGCTTTACGAGCCAATGTTGTGCTTAATCGTTGACTTTTTTGACTTTCTGGCCAATTTATGCATAAATTCGCTTTGGGTGCATTCATTTTCAACAGGTTGCCGCAAAGATACTATTTTACAATCGTATTTTTTGCTCGTAAATATCTGCTCCCTCCAATCTCCATTTTGACTTTTTGACTCTTGGTGCGCTATCATCTCGGAGACTGTTCGTCCCCTCCATCACCTCAGCGGCGTTTGGTACGACTTTTGACGCTCGGCTACGTCCGTTCATAAGCGACTTTTGAATTATTGATCGTCTGTATTTTAAAATATTCATTGATTTCTTTGATTGGAGCGGTTCATGACCCGGGGAAGCGCTTTATAGTCGGATCCACAAAATGCCTGTGAGACGCGGACATGTGGCGCTACAGAACACCTATCTGGACACCATCATCCGGAAGTTCGACGAGCAAAGTGAGTCAAAGTTTATTATAAGTATGAATTATCTGAACTTTTGCACGTCTTTTGTTAATCTATCCAACTGTCTACGTACATAGCGCACACTGACGTGAATGTAGATAAATTAATTAGTGCGCCATTGTGGAGTCGACAATTGAAGCATCATTTGGTCATTGTTCGGTGAGTGCTCTCGTAAAAGTGCCGTGATTGGACTGATTAATATATAATGCCAATAAACGGCTATAGAAAGAACATGAGGAGAGGTTGTATCATGGGTTGTATTATGTTTTACTGTGGACACCTGCTGCAAATACATGAAAGAATGAGGAGTTCTACAAGTGAACTGGTGAGTTTAACTTGCATAGGCCCATCATTGTATCCAAGTGTAAAGTAAATGAATTATAATTGATACCAGCCTTATGAGTGGACTAAATCAAAATAAAAAAAATACCTCCTTTATAAGTAAGAATTACTCAAGACAAAAAATAAAGCTTATACTAGGCACTATTTGGACTGAAAACATCCTGAGGAAACAGATTGATCAAGACTGTTTTAGTGTGAGGGCTTTTATGTTGAAAGAGGCTTGAAGGTTAGCTACGTCTGATAAAGACAGTAATAATAGGCTGCTATAAATACGAAACAAATATGAACGATTCAGCTCCTATGGTTGTGATACATACATACATACATACACACGCACACACATATACACACACGCACGCACACATATACACACACACACGCATGCACACACACATACATACACACGCACACACATATACACGCACACACACATACACACACACACGCACACATATACACACACACGCATGCACACACACACATACATACACACGC
>JAVQKD010259677.1:0-19059 GCA_036025635.1 Philypnodon grandiceps
TCAGTCATTAAAATCTCATCTAAAAAGACCCCTACATCATAGAAAATTTCAGTTCTCTCAAAACCCTTTGGAAAAAGACGTTTTCCGTAATCATACAAACACAGCATTCCTCAGTCGTCTCTACGTTAGCAGTGTGCCTCTAGTCTACAGGAAAGGTGGCGTTAATATTCAAGATAAAGATATTAATTCATATATATTCAGAGGAAAGGCAGGAGTCGAGAGGCGAGCACCAGAACAACAGCAGCCCCTGCATTCCCAACAGAGCGCTCTGTCACCAACAAACATGAGAAAACTCAAAAGTCACAAAACCTATTATCAAACAAGGGAGAATGTTGATATTCCCAATAAATAGAAGAAACATTTAAATAAAATGTACAGTCAAAAGAGGGAAAAAGCTCAGAGTAACACACAAACACCAGGTGACGTTATCAAAGAGCATACTGACACAGCAGACGAGGAAATAAAGTCTCCAAAAACGTAGAAAAAATGTACAACACATACAATATAACCGAACCCCCAAAAAGCAGTCATTAAAACCCGTATGTTCTGAATCGATCCAAAAAATGTTTTTTAAAAAATTCTTAATGCTTTAGAAAAAATCTCTATTATTAGTATTTTTCATTTTTTATCTTATTTATAAATAGAAGTGACAAGGCCAATGTGGTATATATCTAGGCTGATCTATCGTAAAACAAGTACAATAAATTATTTAAAAAATGACAGCACCTCACGAAATAAACAGGTACAAAAGTCAGTTTCAGTCCCGGGGGGGGACTGAGTTTGTTCCACGGCAGCACCGTCTGGCCCCTGGGTTGCATTCGGCCCCGGGGGCTCTGCTCGAGCACCATCTGAGAGTAAACTGTGTTTGATTGGCGGCTTGGTGTTGGTCTTGTAAACAGTAACGATGAGTAAACGTATCCAACGCTAGAAGCAGTAGTAGCAAAAATGATCTTAAATAAACAGTGAAGGTGAAGAAGTGTTTTTTGTCCTGTCTTGCCAGGAGTTTTGGTTTTTTGGCTGAGGAGGTTCAGGAGGGTGCTGTCACCGGGAGGAGGAGGTGGCCTGGAGAGAGAAAGAAAGGTGGTAAAACCCCTAGTAGTGCTTTAGGCTCATCCCCAATTGCGTTCTGTTTTACTCAATGGGACATTTCACATCGGCCATGTATCACAAGCAGCACTATGTTATACGCCGCTCAGGATTGGATTGAATCCTATTTCAGAGCGTATCCATGGCAATCTCCCGAGCGTACAGGAAGTACAGGCGTGGATTGAGGAAAATAAACTTTGGAGGGCTAGTGATAGGTTTAAAAGCAACACTGCTCTGTCAATTAGGTTTGTTTGACCCAAATCACCGGGATTCACTGTAAAATACATTGGACATATATATATATATACTGCAGAAACGTGTCTGATTAGTGCCCGGTGTAAAATGCTGTTTTTGTTAATACATTGTGGTTAAGTTATGCCTTGGTGTAAATTCAGCTTTAGTGTGAAAGAATGGATGAGGGATGATTACCAGGTTGAAGGAGTCATAGACGCCCATCAGCTCCTCCATGCGGTACTGCTCCAGCACCACCACATTATTCAGACTGGGGCTCCTCTGTCGAGCACAGTCCTCACAGTGAACCACGTAAGTCTTCCTGTTGCCGTTCTCACTCGTCACAAACAACAGGTCAAACACCTCCACCTGCATGAGAGAAAGAACCACATGTGTAAGACAGTGGTCACACACTGTAGGAAGTGTCAACATTAACTGACTGACATTTCAGTGGTACACGCTGCTACACCTGTTTTGTTTGCTTTGTTAGTAAATCTAATTTGTGAAGCCGACATTATGGTCAACTGTTAGTAAAAGCCTTGCAATTAACCAGTGATTGTCCTGGCTTTACCCTACTTCAGACCGCAAGGCCACACTTCATACACCATAATAATTTCTACATGATAAAACTGAATGAAGAGGAGTTGTAGTCATTTGACACTCACGTCACACTCGTTGCAGTAGTAGGCTGGCTCATCCTTCACTCGGCTCTGATAGGAGATCTTCCTCCCATCAGCCACCAGCTGGTCCCTCTGGATCTGGATGTGCTTCATGGACTGGAGCAGGAGGTGTCTGCACACATGGACATATGGGTCAGCTGTCATATTAGAGTACTTTGAAATACTCAGTACAAACGATCGGAGGTCTCACTTGATCATCTTGTAGGTGTCTGGGTCAGTGACCTTCAAACTGCGAGCCACATTCCAAGACACATGAATCATGGGGACAATAGACTTGACCTTCTTCACTTCATTCCACTCAAATCTCTCCAGAGCTAGCTGGTACTGGTATCCTGCAAGTGCACATGTTTCTCTGTTAGACCAATCAACTATAATCGGAAACTGTGCGTGTCTATGGACATTGTGAATAATTTGTACATACCATGAAGAGGACCCACGTTCCAGGCGATGTTGTTGCACCAGCCCACGGCCTGAACCCAGTGGACAGTCCCAGCGTTGATCCACACCAGGTCGCCCGGGCGCTGGATGAACCGGTACACCGGGATGTTAGCTTTGTAAAGGTCTTCTAGCACCGGCCACCAGGAGCCAGTCAGGTAGTCCACTCCATGTCTGAAAGAACCATACTTTTGAGACTCTGGAAGCTCCAAAAATTGCACTGCATTTTTTCTGCCTTTTTCTCAATACTATATATTCTTAGATGTACCCACTTTTCACAGAAGTCACTAATGGCCGGCCAGTAGTGCTCATGCACAGAGAACCACTCGCAGTCCCCAGGACCGATGTTAATGTTGACAGAACAGAAGTTGTTGTTCTCTTGGTGACCTGTTGAAGACACGGTTAGCACTTCCTCACTCCAGATGTTCCAACACAGAGAAGCTGATGTTTACCTGGTGTGCGGCTCCCTGGGACTTTCATGTAAAGCTGGACAGTGTTCATGCCTAAAATAGTGTGGCCCACGTGGCTCAGCATGTTTCCACTGGATGACACACGCATAAAAGCAGGGAGTTTCTGCAGCTCCTGTAACTGAGGCTTCCATCTGAAACACAGCACATTAGTCAGAACACTGTGTGAACTGTGAATGGCAGCACACTCCAGCACCACTCAGACTCACCTCTTGGGATCTGACAGGTCAATATTGGTCCCAAACTTAATAATCTTTCCTGGGAGTTTCTGTTCACTACTGGCAAAAGACAAAAGTCATCTTAAAATGTGTCATTAATACTACTAATTTACTAATATATATATTATTTATATATATTAGTAAACAAATGATCCTGTCTTAATAAAAGAAAACTGTACAACAATTAAAATATTCATTGTTCTTGGGGAGCCCACCTGGTGCTCTCCTTGGTGCTGTCCTTGATCTTTTCATCAGAAATGTTTTTTTTGTCCTCATCTTCCTCATCCTCGTCCTCGCTGCCCTTCTCCTCCTGAAAGCCCACAGGACTCAGTAAGCCTCTCATATACACACAGACAGTTAGCAACAGCAGAACAATTGTGTTTACCTGGAGACTCTCCTGGAAGCTGGAGGCCTGGTACTGGGCATACTTGGCGATGGTGGTGTGTGAGCGGCTGCTCTCGCAGGGCCATGTCTGCTCCGTCCCGCTCGGATCCCAGTTCTCATCTGCGGGCTGTTGCACCTGAGTCCTCACCTCTACGGACTGGTCCGAATTAGCTTCTACCAGGGACTTGGTGGAGAACAGGCCCAGATCTGACAATAACACACACGTATATACATATGCGCCAACCTATATGAGGAATATCTTCTGTTTTAAACTTACTGAGACGAAGTGATCCAGCCAAGCCTCTGATGACAGTCACAGGGTTTTTGGGATCTGTACAGAACTGCAGTAGTACAGGGGAGAAGGCATCCCTTTTGCTTTCCAACTACAAAAAAAACCACAGTCAGTGGAATCTTCTGATAGATGAAAGGTGGTCAGAATTGGCAGTGCTGAAAATGTTACATACATAGATGCTGGGTGTAGGAGGGTTGAGCTTCTCTCGTGGAATGGGTTCATCTGTCATGTTGGGCTTGACAGAGAAGGCTGGCAGTAAATATGATTCCTTGAATTTCCCTTTAACTCTGGCAGCTCTAGAAACGGCACGGAACGGCTCAGCAAAGTGCATTGATGATACGTACACAAACACATATAGTACACAGTACTTACTTGCAGGACCTGATAATTTCACTGGCAGTGTTTTGGATGCTGATGTCCTCCAGGGGGATCCTCTTCTCCTCCACCTCAGAGGCGATGAACGTCTCCCTGTCTCCACTCTCCACTTTGATGAGGCGGATCTTTAGCTCCTTTGGTGGGCCGTCGGAGAGAGCCTTCAGTTTTAACAGATCGGTGGAACCTAAGGAGGAAGCTTGCTCACAGTCTTTTTGGTGCTCCTCAGTGCTCGAGCATCTTTCTGCTGAGTCTTTGCGTTTTGTCTTTTCTCCATCACTCTGCCCCACACTCTTCTCACTGGCCTCTTTTCTCTGAGAGTTCAGGTCGCCCAGGATCCGCCGGTCCTTCTTGTCTTTGTGGCTCTTGCCGTCTCGGTGTCTCTTGTGACTGGAGCTTGATCGAGGGGAGGATGAGGATGAGGAGGACGTGTCTCGATCATCTCTCTTCTCTTTATGCCTTTTCTTCTCTTTCTTGTCCTGGTGCTTACTGCTGCTGTGACCATGCTTCTTCCTCCACTCCTTGTCCCTCTTTTTGTGTCTGTCCTTCTGTTCCCTAGACTTCTCGCTCTTGTGTTTGTCAGATTTACTGTGGCTGTCGTGATTTTGGAGGGCCTGGCGGCTCAGTAAGACTTCACAGCTCTTGCCCAACTCTGTGAGTGAGGACTCCGAGACAGTGGTGAACCTCTGCTCTTCTTTGACGAGACGGATTGGTTTGATTGGCTCCGGGGCTGGTTTGTCCTCCAATAGAGGGGAGCAGGACTTGGCTGGGACAGTGGGACTCGGTGGGGGATTGGATGAATCTGATGTGGGGGAGGTCCCTTGCTGCTGGCGGCAAATGTCGGGGCCCAGTGAAAGTGAAGAGGAGTATTTGAGCCCAACCAGTGCAGAGGGAGGGGGTCTCCCAAACGGCCCCCCACGGTAGGTGTACTTCTGACTCTCTAGGACTGTGGCCAGAGACTTAAACATGCTGTTGACCCCAGTTTGATGGAGGTGGGGCCTCTGGTGTGGAGGGGAACAGTCCTCTGAGTCTTCTTCATCATCATCTTCATCAGCCTCACTCTTAATGCCTTCTGGGAGGCCATAAAGTTTGGCCAAGTCACTGTGGCGATAGTCTGTGTTCCCTGTCCCGACCTCCAAGGGTTTGGAGATGACTTTTGAAGAGGTTTTGCAGCAGTCCTCATCCTCCTCATTGAGAGAGGATGTCCGGCTGCAGGGAGAGGCCAGAGAGCCCTGCCTGCTGAGCACCGGGGGGCTGGAGTGGGGGTTCGAGCTGAAATCTTCCTGGCTGGCCTGATGTTTCGGGGCTGGGATGAGGTCCGGGGCACATGGGTAGCCTTTCGGCTGAACAGCAGGAGCAAAGTCCTTCACACTCTTTTTATTCTGGAACATCTCCTCCTCCTTCTGGATAGACTCATCCAGCATAGCCATAATGTTGGCCAGGCCATCGGGGAGAAGAGTGGACATCTCAGAGGGCTCCTCCTCAAACTGAGCCGAGTCTGTACCGTCTCCTGAGCTCACCTTCTGGAGCACTGGGCCGGTGAGGGGTGGTGGGGGAAGGCTCTCTCTAGGAAATGCCTGATATAGTTTTGGGGGCTCTCTAAGTGCCATAGCAGGGGTAGAGAGCTGGCTGCTGCTCTTGGGTGAGTCTTTGGGTTGGCCTGGCGCAGGCTGCATGGTAGGAGGCTTGGGGGGGTATGTGTGCTTCATCCCTGAGGTACTGTGTGTGGCTGAAGGGTTGAATGTCATTCCGCTGCTGCTGTTCCACCTGTCTCTCTGCCTCTGCTTCTCTCGGGCGTATTCAGTCTGAGGAGTGAGCGGGGGTGGCTGCAGCCTCTCTGGAGCACTGAGCCACTGAGTGGTGGGCACTGTGGACAGAGGAGGGGGCGGGGGGGCCTGTGGAGGACTGACGCTCAACAGTCTTTCTAGGTTTTCCATGGCATGCTGCTCCTTGGCTTTGGAGCTGCTGCGCTCCTGCTCCTCTCTCTGCTTTAGTAGATGGGCTCTCCTCTCCTCCTCCCTCCTCCTCCTCCTCCTCCTCTCCTCCTCCTCCTGGTGCCTCCTCAGGTTCTCCTGGTGTTCCCATTCTTTTTGTTTCCTCTCTTGTTCTTGCAGTCTCTTTCTTTCCTCTTGCTTCTCTCTCTCTCTCCTCCTCTGCTCCTCTTGCTGCCTCTCCTGATGTCTTCGCTCCTGCTCTCTCTTCTTCTGTTCTTCCTCTTCTCGTGCTCTTTTCCTTTGTTCTTCTGCTTGCATGTGTCCTTCCAGCTCAGCGTCTAGCTTGTCCAGAGCCTCTTCAATAGACTGTGAGTATGCCTGAGTGGATTCTGTTCGAAGGCCCAGTCTGGAGCGCTCTGGACTGGACTGAGGGACACTTCGAGAGGGATTTGAGGCTGTACTTGTAATGACACTGTCCCCAGACCTCTGCTGTCCTGAAGAGAAGAGAGAGGTGGATTTAGCCTGAGAGTAGTATGGCCTCTCTGTGTTCAGAGAAGGAGACTTGGTGGACCCTGGTAGTGGTCCACTCCGTGTCTGATTGTAAGCTTGTTCGCGCTGAGTGTCCAGAGGAGAGGAGTGGGTGGGCTGTCTTCCAGTCCCGCTGCTGCTGTTATACACATGGCCAACACTTGGGGGTACTGTTGTTACAGTTGTGCTAGCTGAACAGTGTTTGAGGGTGGCAAAGCCTGGGGTGTGGACCAGGGGTGGATTGGCTGTGATGACAGGGGTGCGGCTGGATCCAAGAGGCGGAGGAGAGCTGGTGTGATGGCGCTGTTGGACAGTGTGATTCTGTGAGTGCTGAGGTAGCAGTCCTGAGGGTTTGTAGGCCCCACTCTCCTATAAACACAATGAATGGTTTACAACTAGGTTCTAATAAAACAATACTAATAAAATATGTGACAGTTACTTACATGAGACTGTGGGCTGTTTTCATTGTAGAACCTCCAGGCCTCTCCGGGCCCAGTGTGATGTTGCTGTGGTAGCGAGGGACCACTCAGAGAGGCATTCAGAGGGGGGGCACGGTGCCCCAAGTGGCTGTAAGGCACACTACTGCTTCTGCTGGTGGAAGGAGGTTTTGCTGCTGATGCCGTGTGTACATACTGATCTCTGCTGCCTCTGTTTAGGGTAGCTGCCATGGCAGATGTAGCATGACTGCCACCTTGTACCCCTTGCTGGGGCTCCAATGAGTGGCAGAGGGGGCCCCGGGGCTTGGAGCCCGGGCTGGAGTACGGCTGTCGCTCAATCTTCTCTTTGTGGAGCTGAGTGCCACATCCATGTTTGTAGCTCCCAGGAGGGGAATGAGAGGGCATGGAGGCGGCAGGAGACAACTTAGGGCTGTAAATTCCCATTGCCTGTTTGTTGCTTTCCTGGTAAACACACAAGGACAAACGGGTTTGAACATATTAAACTATAACTACAGTTTTTCTAAAGTTATAATATTATTCCAGTTTACCTGGAAGCCTGAAGGTGGGTTCTTGCGTTCAGCGATTTGGTTATGCCAAGTGTTGTCTTTATGAAGGGGGTTCCAAAAGGCTGGTTTTGGTGGAAGGGTATGAACTGATGGCTGCTGAGGAGGGCCAGGGAACAGCTGCTGCCCAGAATGAAAGACGTACACAAAAATGATAAGCATGACAAAGAAGTAACTGGTGAATATTGTCACTTGGTGTTTCTCATACCTGCTCCGAATTTTTCTTCCTCTTGTTGGGACTAGGGCAGTCCTCGATGTGGCGGGAGGCTGGGTGGAGGGCTGGCATGGGGGTGTGCTGTATGACAGAATGCTCACCCAGAGGAGGGCCCGGTCTCTTCAGCTGACCTCCAACCATGGTCCCTGGGAAGCCCCTTTGCTGTAAAAGATTTTACACTTTTTAGTAGTCTAAAATGACTGAGAAATGAAGACCCTTCCCCTTTTGCGTTCCACATTCACACTAACTGTCCACAATGGTACTGTGTCTACAATAAGCATGATGAAACTTAGTCTCAGCCAATTAGAGCGCTCATACCTGGTGCACCTGAGCCCACATGTCATCACCTGGCAATGGTGGGCCCCGGGGAACATGCTGCTCCTGAGGACCCCCAAACTAAAACAAGTACAAGGCAGAGCAAAAAATCGTTAATATATTAAAAAGTAGTGTGTTTTTATTTTGAGTTAACGGGATAGGTACCTTCAGCAGATGGTTGGCCCTGTTGGGGAGAAGGTGAGGGTTTGGGGGAGGCCCTCCACCAGGATATCCCATTCCCATATTATGGAGGCGCAGAGAGTGCTCATTGGGCAGAGGTACTACAGCATGTCCTTGAGGTGGGGCATCGTACAGCTGTCCCAGGTTCTCCCAGGCTCTGTGAGGAGGAGGAGGAGGATGAAGGTGAGGAGGGGGTCTCTGCTGGTCCCTCTGCAAACCTGCCAACATTGGAGGTGGGATCTCCAGCTTCTCATTTCCTCGCATGGGACTACAAATAGACATTAGAAATAAACATTTGAAAGACATTCCAAACAACATTTGTGTTTACACATTCAAGTGGCCTACCCATTGTTGAAGAATTTACTGTGATGGTTCAGTCCACCAATTGGACCGGGAGGTAGATGAGGAAGAAGCTGGTGTTGATTGATTCCAGGTGAACACCTAAAAGTTTATAAGAACAAAGACATCATGTAATCTTTAATATAAAGTTTAAAGACAGGTGAGGTAATGGGTGTGTTAGCATCGTGTTGTCCAGGTAACCCACCTGGCAGACGGCTGCCAGGCGCGGCCACCCACGGGAGCCCATGGTCCCCGGCTCAGTCCATCCAGAGGGAAGGAGTCCCGTGTGCCACGCCCGCCAAACTGCTCTACTGCGTGATGCATCCAGCCTAGGGGCAACAAACAAACAGTTGTTCATTGTGTTATTAATGTGGAATATAAGTCAAACAAAACACTTTCCACACATAAAATATTGTCAGAAACAACTGTACAGTGATTTTCTTACCAGACTAGCTGTGTGTTTGAAGCCCTCCACTGCAGCAGAGAGAGGGCCTCACTTAAGCAGTAAACTGTTCAACGCACAGCGTTCAGCACCAAAGAACTGGACACAAAAAGACATGGTAACATTGATTACCTAGGCATGACAGTAAACGTCAACAAATGTGGGCTTCCTGTGGATGTTTGTATTGAGCTTGTGGCACAGAGAACAAAGTGTGGTCGAAATAATTATAGGAGAAACTGTCTGGCTTGCTTTAATAGAGTAGATTCACTTGAACTCAGTGTACACAGTGAATGCTTTTGTTCCCAACAAAGCGTTCTGGTGTTTGGCCTGTAGGTGGAGCTTGTTACTGATGGGCCAGATGGCTTTGTAGGCCTCTCAGATAGCAGATGCAGTGAGGGCCTGGTCACATGCCAAGTGTGTGCACGAGAGCTGAGGCAATGCCAGCTGTGCACGCCTGTGAGGACTGTGTGCTGTGGTTAGTGCATTTCAAATACACACTCTTGAGTGGATGATTATGTGTGTGCTGCCTGGTGGAGACACTAGGCTTTAATCTCATTACTCCAGGCGTGATGTCCAAGGGGAGGGAGAACTGACAGACGCTCTGAACCCAGTGGAAGGAAAGAGAAGATTAAGGCAAAAGATGAAGCAGGGAGAGGTGGAGACAAGCGCTGAGCAGGAATGGTGCCATGAAAACGCCTACACACCTTCCTTCACAAAGGACAGCCATAATAGAATACAGCCCCGCCCAGGCTCCACACAGGGAGGACACTCACAAGACAAACACGAGTGTCAAAAAACAAAGACATATGCTCTGAACTGTTTAGAGAGTGAAGTGGAGCAGGCTAAACTTAAGGGCTATATAACATGCAATATGTATCATGTTATTAGGAGATGAAAGTACTGTAAAAACACCCAATTCTCTAAACAAAAAACTGTTTCAAAAAACAACAATAAAACTAATAAAAAGAACACATATTAAGCCTGTTTCAGCAGTTTCCCAAAATGAGTTGTGGCTGTCTGTAGGCCTCCTCCCACCAGTTCCTCTGCTCTCCCTTTCTTCTTCCCACGCTTTCTGAATCTGTTTGTATTCAAAGCCAGCACCAAATATCACCATGTACTGTCCTATCTTGCTTTAGGGTGCTATAGGGTGATGCTTCCACCCACTATCTCTCCTCCAGCCACCGGGCCCTTCTGCTCTGTGAAGATAGGCTGGCCTGCTGCTGACTGTCAGGACCACATTTGACATACATTAGGACTAGCTCATACAAAAACACCTCAGTACAGAGCATACCTTTAAGAATAGCACCAGGCTAGTGATTCACAGTTGTGTCGAGTCTCAGCTTCTGCCGCCAATCATCTCCCTGGGGACCCCTACACCCTGCGAGACACAAAGGAGAAAACAGTCATGTCAAGCTGTCATAAAGCATAGTGAAGAGGAACAATATTTTACCACCATTGTGGGCTCAGTGCACCTCTGTACTGTATCTCCAACGTCTCCCGTTTATAGACAGCAGGGAGCAGTATGTTTGCCTGAGCTCATGCCTCAGGGACCACATCAGCGCACTGCAGCTTCACTAACAGGAAACGTGTCCCCACAGAAAAAGGCCATGAGATATGAATTAAAATGAATGGTGATCGTATCGTTATGATGATCTGCTAATCTGGGATGATCGTTGGATTGTGCTTGAATAGTGCATTCACTTATGCTCTGTCTGCTCTACACAGTTAACACAAAATGAATGAAAAAAAAAGTCTGCACAAATCTGAAGATCAGAAGAGGGTGATGCGCCAGTGAGTGCAGGCCAGGACACAGCAGTGAGCTTCTAGTAACTACTTACTGCACTGTGGTCTAGACTATTTTTGTGTGTGTCCCTATTAACTGTCTGCGCAGGCACTCTGAGAGCAGATGACATACAGTACGAGAGCGGTTTGACATAAGGCTTAGGTTTAGCATGTGTTAAACAGAGAAACCAAAAGCACCTCTCAGGCCAGCCGGTGGAGAAACCCTGATGAGTCAGGCTTTATCAAAAGGGCTTACCCCAAAAGTCAAGCCCGCCCCCTGGGGACTGATGTCACTGTGGGGATTTCTAATTTTGTGATATCTCAACACCCTCTGTGTGGGCGATGATGTGTTTTGATCAAGAAACAAGATGTGGCATTAGGTTTTATTAGTAACTATTAATTTCACAATGGTGGAAAATAGCAGATGTTTAGAGGTGACCCACTTTATTTATTCAAAGTTCCCCCAGCGGTGTCGAATTCCCCCATCAATATCAAACAGTTTTTTCCTGTCAACACCCTCATGATCTTCATTTGAAATTCTCGAAACAGTGCGGGGTGGTGGGGGCTAGAAGGCCCTTTATCATTATAGTTACGTGTATAGGCATCTTATATGAAGAGGTCGACTCAAATTTCTCTTCAGACCTATCCCCGAATGAACAAACCTTTGACACCGTTTTTCAGCCATAACAGCAGATAACAACTTTCTCACATCTGCTTCGTCTTGACCATGGAAGACAAAGCCCCATGGAGCTTGGGACAAACAACTTCACATTGTCCACATACTTAGGAAGTAGTGTGGCTAAACCAAGTATCACAATACAGCCATTTTATATCCATAGAGTATCTCAGAATAAAATATTGTGATATGTTGTTACAGGTTGCACTGTGTGGGCTGCCGTAGTTTCCCTTGTAAGCATTTTGTATAGTTCACTTCCAGTCCATCCATGCTCTTTTAACTGTAAATGTATGTAAATGCACAAGCCCTTCACTGCACACACTGCTGGGTTAATCCACACATCACATGAACCAGTGTGACGTTACAGACACGAGGGCAGGAAGCTGACAACACCCACACAGGAAGTAGGCCTCCCGGGGGGTTTGTTAAGTCAAGGGATGGGTTGTTAACATAAAACTGTATAGCTGAAAAAAGTATTGTGTTCATAAAAGTTACTGACTGACAATGTGTGTGACAGTATATTAGTGGGAGCTAGAGGGTGACTCAATAACTCCCCTCTCTGTGATCGTCAACTACAGGAAAACTATTCTACTTGGGGAACAAGAAATGTGGGCTTTTTTAGATAATATGAGATCATCACTCTCGATTTCTGCCACTCAGCAACCGCAAGTCAATTCTTTGAAAAAGTGAACAAATGACCGAAAACACACATTCATCACACTGGGTGTATTATTTATTCATACCGTACTCACAAACTGATGGTGGTAAGTTTGCCACAGCCATTCAGGGGCTAACTCTCCATTCACTGCTGAACACACCACCACAATGGCACTGACGGGCATTGAACCGCTAACCCACTACATCTCCAACTGCTGATTTTGATCAAGACAGAAAAGGTTTTTTTTTCAGCATTGAGTAACACAGTGAGATCTAACCTAATGGAGGAAATTAGGTATGATGCAAAAAACTATTAGTAAATAAGGTCTATACAAGGACAATACCAGCTCAATTTACTGCAACTGCAAAAGCCTATGTACCCACATAGGTCCCCATACCACAGTTTGAGAACCACTGGACTAACACACAGTCGCTGAAGTGAGCTTGTGGTTTATGGTGACAATCTAACCGGGCCGGTGTGTGGGTCCCGTACAGCACACAGATGGACATAGAAAGTGAATCATTACGCAGCCGTTTATTTAGACTTTGACCATTCCATTGACGCAGGCCAGAGTCTCGTTATGATGCTGTAATCTGGTCATTCCGAAAACATCCACGACACACATTCTACAAATACCAAAACTTTGCCAAAATCCTCCGCACACGTCCCATCACGGGCTATTTTGGTATTTTGGTGTGGCCCGTGCGTGGGGGGTGGCTGAGGTAATATTGAGAATACTCCTTCCAAGGTGAGAGTGAGTCATCATCATTATCAGTGGGCGCCAAGCCAATGATAACACAGGAAATTCTGAGGGAAAGCTTTGACCCGACTCAGCAGCACAGCATAACTTCTCTGTTGATCAAACATACAATGCTGCGTTTCATTAAACAATTGGTATCTAGCAGTTGCTGACGTCTTCATAGTTATGTGGGCCATTGTTTTTTTTTTGTTTTTTTTACAGAAAGAACAACCATCAATGAAACTGTATCCTCAATATGACCCTTATAGTTACAGGATAAATGATAATGTCTGCCAACTGTGCCGTGGTGTTTGGTTGTATACTGTACATATACTAGTCACAAAATGTTAGGGCTGTCTGACTTGTGAGCCAAATTACTGTGTTCCTACAAATAGCTGCACAATATATCACAAATGCATTAAAAACTACATTTTCCATCTGAAAGAAACATGCAGTCCCAATAATAACCTAATGTTATGATTCAAAAAACAGTTATGTATACCTGGTCAAGTTTTTTGGTCGATTTTGATTTAGCCCCAAGCTGTGGCCTGTGAGTCCAGTCCTTGTCTCTCTTGATAAAGGAACTGAACTTTTGCTGTCATTGCAATATCATATTATTATATTCAACATAGTTATTCCATATTGCATCGCTTTCCTGTATTTTGCTACCACAGCATTTATGTCAACAGAGGCAAACTGCTGGTCTCCACTTTACACTTGAAGTATAGTTTCACACTCGGTAGAAGAATTCCCCACATAGATGACTGCGAACAGACCAAACCAGTCTTAACATTGCCTTCTACAGATCTACGTAAACCTCAGCTAGAACAGAACATATTGCATATTATCGTAGTAGATGACACAGACACCTGATCTGACGTAATGGGGAACTCACATTTAGCAGTCTCTCTCTCCTAGTAGCCCATGTGACACCTCTACCATGTGTTTCATCACCTGAGCCGTTGCGTGAGGCTGCTGCTGCCCGGACAGATGTTGACACCACTCTGTCAAAAAAAGTGCTTGGTGTCAACAACTCCTGCTAACATCCAGGAAAGACCTACCTTGTTTAGCCCTAGTTTAGTCCGGCTTTATACCTAGTCTCAGTCAGTCCAGCATTATACCTAGATTTGTCCTTTTTCAAACCTTGTTTAGTCCTGTTTCAGTCAAACTTATGCCAGGTTCAGAACTGGTTTTATAGGCATACCCTAGGTTAGCTTATACCTAGTTTAATCCCAGTTCAGAACAGGTTTACTTACTACTTTATTCAAAGTTTATATCCATTATATAATTGTTAGTCGTGTCCTTTTTAAAACCTGATTTAGTCCTGCTTTCATTTGTATTATGACTTAATGTACTTTTTAACACCTACACCTACAAATACATACAATATTTAGTAATGCCAACTCTTGGGACCCGTGCCCGCTCTGCTGCTGTCGGCGCCCGGAGATGAGTAAGCACTCTGAAGCCAGCCTACTGACCCACTTCCCATGCCCTACACAATTATGACATAGGGATTAGAACTAGGTGTGGGGGGCCTTTGTTTGTTGCCCACTTCTTCCCACTGAACCGCCTCTGCCTATTCTTACCTCACACAGAAGAACAGAGCCCGGTGCGTCACCCCCCCTCTTCCTCCCCCTCCTCCTCCTCTCAACGCGTGTGTTAATATTCGTCATCGCTTATAGTAGAATGGGCGGCGCTTGCTCATTCACACACCACGCTCCCGGAGAGATCACACGGGGCGGGCGGGGACACGCTTTCACTTTTTTACGAGCCTGACATCAATAGCAATTTGAATAGACTTGTTATCGATTAAACTGATCGGATGTGAGCCTTTTGAAGTAGGTCGTTCGCGCCTGGATGCCAACGCGGACTTTTTACTGCCTTTTTACGTACCCCCCACCCCCCTCCGCCTCTAGACCTGCCTGGGCAGCGGGACAGCGGTGATGCAACATAGTAATTACATGATAACAGCATAGCAATGTCCACTAAACCCTTAAGAACTGATTTGGATGCGCACTCTGCACGTCCCTTGGCGCACATTATCAGCTGACCGCTCGCTTTTTGAAACAAGATTTGAGAGTAGCCAGGTAGCGCGTTTGTCATTCCTCTGGACGACAACAAACATGGTCAAACCTGCGCGACCCCAAACCCAAAACACGAGCCCCTTCCCCCAGCGCTGAAGACGATGCAAATCACATCCTTTCAATGGTGCGCTTTGTGTGCCTAAAGGATTGACTGGGGGGGGTGGCACACATATCCATTGGCTTTATATGGCTGACGACCTCGGTCCTCCCGTCTCCCACCCCCACCGCTCCGCGCACACATACACAATGGCGTGAGATCTCCTTACACAGCCACTTTTCTCTATGTCCTCCTCCAGCGCCTTTTACCATCACATGTTGACCATCTCTGCGTAAAAACGTGTCCGAATGATTTATAATACGCTAATTATAACCATGGTCTAATTATAGTTATGGTCTGGCACCACGCGAGCCGAGAAGCAAAAAGTTCCACAGCTGCTGGGGTTATCCGAGGTGACCAAAGGCAACAACTAGGTCTCGACTACACAAATCTATCCACGTGTTTGGGTGATTAAACAACTCCGGTAAAAATGAGCCACCAAGCAGACTACACAATTCACCAAAAGCCACGCGTGGGATCAAAGGGGAAGAGTGTCTGGTTGCAAAAACACACCAAATTCCCCCACCTTATCACCAACACAGTTTTAAATTAAGCAATGTTCGCTTAGACAAGTAATAATGCTGCTGATGGCATATATTTACAGGCTCGGTGCGCAATAGCGACAACTATCTACCCTTAACTTCGCCGCATTGAGCCAAACCAAAGCGAAGCAGGCATTTAAACCCCTCTGTCAATACTCACCGTGCGTCCCAGTGTCCAGATATGCGGCTACATATCCCAAATAAAAAGACAAGTAGGGTATAGTTATCCACTGGCTTCGAAGAGAAATCCAGTCGAGCCGGCGAAGAGGAGCGCTCGCTGTAGGCTAATCCTTCTGTGTTTAAAATTCCAATCGACACCAGCTCGACAATCGTCTCACCCCAAATCCACGCGTTTTAGTCCCTTTGAGCTCGTATTGGTCTCCCTCCCCAAAAAAAGCCTGGATATATTCCGTGTTATCGCTGGCTCTGTCTGTGTAGTCTGTCTCTCCGCGTACAGCTCAGTTCCTGCGCTCTAGAGGCAGCAGGGATCGGGTTGCGCTCTCGTCTGGGTTTTAAAGGGCCAGAGCACACCACCAACACACAAGCACAGGCAGCACCAAACAGAGGCACGTACGCCGTCGTGACGTCACCGCGCGGCACAGGAATTCCCTGACAGCGCGAACTGGCACGGTCCGGGCGCGCACGACTCTCTCCACTCCGGTACCGGACCGCCCCCTCCCTCTCGCACTCTCTCCTCCTCCACCACCTCCTCCCGTCTTCTTCTTGTGCTTTTTTCTCACGGACTGTTCCTGCCTCTCACATGAGTTTGTTCCACTCGTGACGGAGAGAGCAGCAGGCACACGGGCTATTTCCGGAGGACTGGGTCTATTTTGGGACGAGGAAGACTATGTGAGCCACAGCTAGGCAGATCCGCTATCACAATATTAAAATCGGTACGCCTATTTGCATTTGTCTAAATTTGGCTCTATGCTCATGGTTAAGGTCAACACAGTTTGCTTTATAATAGGCCTATATTAAACTGGGGCCCAAAACATTGAGGGGCCCACAGCGATTACTTGACTACAGGTCTAATCCAGGTCAAGACCAAGGACTAAATCAGGTCTAAATTAAGCTAAGATAAACTAGGTCCAAACCAGGAATAACTGAGACATAAGAAGACTATCAATCTACCCAAAGTACTTTACAACTTTGGTGGTAAGTTACCTATGTAGCCACAGCTGCCCTGGGACAGACTGACAAAGAAGTGGCAACCATAGAGCCTATACAGCCGCTCCAACCACCACCATGTCTGATGAATAATTAATGTAATAAATTCAGACAAAGTGGGGTAAAGGATACAACAGAGGTATGGACTGCTCAGAGTTGAAACCACCAACCTTCTGACTGCTCCACCACCTGGAGTTGCACCTGAACCTCAAAATGCAAACACAACAGTAGTAGGAACTGTTTTTGAATTGGCCCATCAACCTTTACCACATTCCCTTGGCAACCTCTGTGTATTCATATGTATTGACAGTGAGGCCTGTTGATGATTCTAACTCCCATCATTAAGTCTGTTTACCTTCAGAGTATAGCCAACTGAAGCATTTCCAATCCTGTCCTGGCCTTGAAGAGCCTTGTACTACAACCAATTCATGTGTCATCATTCTAAATCCAGGCACACACAAAAACAAGGCTATATTTAGAAATGCCTGGCTCAGCGGCACAGCAGGAGGCAGAGGAAGGACCGAGTGATGCTCCGGCAATGACATAAGGATACGCACTGTTTATTTCTGAGCACAGATAAAAATACCAGCTTTTACACAAACAACATTATGAAATCATGACAGCCTCAACAGTGCTTTGTGTGTGGACTACAGGAATGTCTTCAACCAACAGCACGAAGCAGTCATGTGACCACATCTGACTGCCATGGTGGAACAGTGGAATGTGTACTATGTGCCACCAGGATGGGTCTGTGGTCCATTGTCAAGTCTGCATGAATGTTCAACACTGTTCTGAGAGAGAGGGGGAACCGGGGAGGGTTCAACATCTGGGAGAAAAAGCAGTTAAAGATGAGCATGAGAGGACTAACTAACTTCCCTTTAGTTTGGGATACTGTGGCAGCTCACTACAGGGGCATGATAGGCAGTGCAGCAAGGGCAGATTGAGGGGCCCATGAAAGTGTCAAATCAATGCTGGATTAAGAAGTCTTAAAGAGTAACTAAACAAAAAACACCCTTTAGGTTAAACAGTGGCTATTGAAGTTGAATTTTCCTATTGGTCAAAGATATGTCATGGAACAGGTCTATGTCACAGGTTGTCATTGTCTCATTTAGACACACATACAGTACACCTTCCTATTACTGAAGATGTGTTACTACAGTCAAATTCAATATGAGCTATTCATTCGCCTTCTCTGCTTATGTTAAGACTTGCAGCCTATCTCCGAAACTATGGGCCTTAGGCGGGTACACACTGAACAATGGCCAGTCAATCACATGCCTGACACAAAGACATACCCAGACAGACAACCATTCATTTGCACAATCACTGACCAGAGGCTATTTAGACCAATTTACCTAACACATGCATGTCTACCTGGAGATAAGTTAACACAGGGAGGACAGACCTTTTCTACAAGCAATAGTATATTTTTACTATATTGTGAATATATATACTAATAAAATGTGTGATCCACTAGTATTATATTTTACATTGGCCCCAATTTTTTATGAATCGACTTTCTGCTCAAAGTACAGACTAACTGATGTTTCCCATTTTCATCAAACATCGACCATGTCTTCTCATATTGCTCTAGTATTGTGTGGGCCAGTGTCCCATAAGTGTGTGTGCAGTGACAGGGGTATAGCGGGCAGCCATTAGTGGTGTAAAGTGAGCAGGAACACATCACTCACACACACACAGCTGTCCCCACAGGCTCAGAGCAGTTCAGTCACAAGTCCTCAGGCCAAACCCGAGACCAGCTTCAGCTGCTGTCCCCCAGGAGCTGTGTGTGAGGCAGGAAGCACTATCAGGCTAACCGCACACCTCCATTCAGAATGATGGCACACAGTAACTATACAGTCGTATATCATTTAGAATTACAGAGGCAAAAAAGAAGACTATTTGTCCCACAGCTATTGTTTGGTCATAAACAATACTTATTCGATATTTCAAAATAATGCATTGAAAGTGCTTTACAACAGCGTGCATTATTCATTCCATCCACACTCCAACCACCACCAAACCCAAACTACTAAAAACACATTCATATATTTAGGACAATTGTCTTGCCCAAGTGTACAAGAGTTTGAACTGTTTGTAGTCACAATCAAGCTGCCAACCTTTCGTAGTGGACACATTTCCTGTTTATTTAAAATCAATCTTTAGCATGCTAACTGTTTTTAGCAGCAGTGTTCTC
>JAVQKD010260053.1:0-10060 GCA_036025635.1 Philypnodon grandiceps
TATATATTATTTATTCATTACATACATTTCAGGTGGATTATGAAGTCCTATGTGATCACAGTTTCTTTCTATGCTGTTGCTTGTTACTGTTTTGATTTTTTGATATACTGTAGATTATATTGGTTAAGACATATTCATGGTCAGTCCTCTGAGCGAAAGCTGCAGACTGACTCTGGTATTTGGCACTTAACAGCAAAAATAGAGGCTTGGAGAGGTCCTCTTACAGGGAGCACATAGGGGCCCAGTGTCATTTCTCTTATTTGCACCCTTGTTTCATCTTCTCTTTCTGTGTCTTCGTCCTGACCAGTTAGGAAACACAGAAAGGACAGAGGAGGTAAAGAAAGGAGACAGGAGAGGACATAAGAGACTCACAGAGGAGACAGGAGAGGACAGAGGAATGAGATATGAGTGTAGAGCCAAAGCATGTCCTATCCTCAGGAGGACAGGATCTGTTATGATGTTTGTTCATAATGACATTAGCACAACCTGATCTCAAGCAATGACTTCTATGGGGGGCGGCAGTGGTGCAGTGCATGTTGTTGTTGTGTCCTTGGGCAAGACATTTAGCCCACATTGCCTATGAATGAATGTGGTTATGGTCAGAGGCTGCAGGCACAAACTGGCTGCCACACTTAAGTCAGACTGCTCCAGGGCTGCTGTGGCTACATTAGTATCTTACCACCAACCGTGTGTGGAGTGAATGAATTGTAATGCGCATTTGGGTGTCCTGAAAAGTGCTTTACAAGTTACTATGCATTATTATTATTATAATACAAGATAATTTGCGTAGCCTTGCATACAGTATGTTTACCTGTAAAGACACCATTATATATTCGTCTATGATAGCATTATTATGAACTAAAACATTATATATAACATAAATTCACATGTCTGTTGATGGATAAGAAAAACTCAAATTAGCCAAGAGATGCCCAAGAGAAAATTAAAAATATTATTTTACTGTCCATGGAAAACTAAACTGAAATTGTAATATTGTTTACACACATAACATGCCTCTATATTCACATCAGATGATCATTGTTCTTATTGTCTTATATCGTGGTACATAGAAATATATTAAGTCTTATGTATATGATGATTATTGTGAGGCTTTATAACTTCACTTTGATTTGAGATTTGAATATGTCTTTCTCTGCGTCTGTTCTTCAGTCCTCAGGTAGTATTCTAAACAAGAGTGCTATGGTAAAACCATCCCTTCTGCCCAAGCTGACCATGTCTTCTGGAGCTGCAGTGACCAGCATTCCCACACTCCTGGTGGTTAGCCCAACTGCTGCTAACACTGGACCCCAGGGCACTCTCCGGGTCAAACCACCTGTGCCCAGTAGGGACTATAGCACAAAGAATGGAAACAGAAATACAAATATGAACTGTTTGACCTCCTCTCTTCCTATGCTAAAGCCTCCCGACAACCCACTGACCAGAATCAACATCCAACCCATAGAGCCACCCTGTCAAAAAACTACACCTACTTTTAAGTCCCTAACAATACCATGTGCTCCAAGTCAGAACAGTGCACTAAATATATGCTCTCCCAGCAAGTCATCAACAAACCTGGTCCCACCCAAGCCCATTCCAGAGGAATCTGAGGAGGACTTTCAGAGGAGGAAGAGGGAGTATTGGAGGATCAAGAAGAAGGAGCAGAGAGCCAGGAAGGCTGTTCAGGACAAGGGCAAAGAACGGAAACTGTGCTGGACCAGAACACGACCACAGCCACAGACCCCACCACGGGACCAGCCTCAGTCTAAACCTCAGCAGGTAAGGTCTAACAGTGTTTGTGAGAATTGGCCAAAACATTATGACCACTGACCATGTAGTACTGTGGCTGATAGGGGAACAAAATAAGTTTAGTTTAAAACTGAAAAGTATTTGTTAATAGTAATTATTTTCACCTTTATGGATAAGTGCTAACACTGTGTAGTCAGTATTGGAAAAGCCACTTCAAGTAAAAGCAATCAATTCAATGTTGACAAGCTCTGTAGGCCGGCCAGTCAGTAAGGACCAGCTCTTCTGTTAATAGAGTAATTTCTTTTTCTGTACAAGTATGGCAAAAACACAATTTTGGATTTTATGTTGAATAAATAAAAGTTTGTTTCTCTCTTTGAAGGAATCAAGAGACTGGGAATACTCGTCTGAAGAGTCTGAACACATTATGAAGTAAGTGTATTGTACAATTGTGTGTATAATGGAAATTGTTATGGTATAGAAGATTTAATTTAATTGTTTTCACAGTAACTCTGACTCTGATGGAGCATTCTTCCCATTTCCAAATTACACAGCGCCAATAGAAGGTAATGACAATATCCACATGTATACAAATAGAATTCAGTAAATATTATACACATACTGTACTAAAAGGGCCTTTCTTCTTCTCCCAGATGAGCTCTATCCAGAATATGAGGGTCGTCACGTTGAAGATGGTTCTGGATCAGAAGACTTTTGGAGGCACCACTACCTCATGGACTACGACCCCCTGAACCAGCTGCTGGTGTGTATGGTGTGTGGGGAGCTTCAGTACATCCAGAGTCTGGAGGGGGTCCGGGGGCACATCGAGGAGGCCCACCCCGACACGATGAACCTGGATCCCACAGAGAGGCAGAGAATACTACAGGCCTGGGACGAGCAGGTGTTCCACAGGGAGCGCTTCTTTACCAACCAGCTACAGCAGCACAGCACCTCCATGACAGGTGGGCTGGGCTTAATGTCATTTGACGACACCTATTGATAATGAGGGTTCATATCTAGGATTTTTCACTTTTCTTGTTTTGTGCAGATTAGATTTGAGGTATAGCAAAAATACTCACAATCTCTCCTCTGTACATGTCCAAACCTACTCAGTCTGGCTTTTCTACAACTTCTCTTTTCTGATATTTTGCATACCACACCAAATGTCTTCTCTTTTGATGTTTACCATTTTTATATATATATTTTACAGAGGCACACAGGAACTGAGTCGAGGAGAAGCACAGCCCAGGGTTCTGCTCCCAGCTTTATCTGTCCTATTTATTTATTATCATCAAGTCACTTGAAAAATGTTGTTGTGGGTTTTATCTAGGTCTTGATATTATTTATATTGCACCTTAATTGTAATAATTTTTTACAAGAGCCATTGATTTCATTTAGTTGGCTTACAATATTTGTGGTGTTAATTAATTATAATTTACCATAAAATGTAGATCTTAGACTTAGGGTTGCTGCTTGATAATTGATAAATGACACACATTCCAAACCCTGTAGAGGAATAGTTCTATTGTAGCTGTGGTGTTGCCCTCTTCTGTTGACCTTCTGTTGACCTCTTCTGTTGACCTTCTGTTTACAGCACTCGTGCCAGCAGTGAGAACACATGTACAGCACAAGTCTTTTTAAGAAACTCCAGTTTACTATGACATTTTTACTGCACTACATGCATCCTCCGGACTATTCAAATATAGCCTACTTTTGTATAAACTTTCTTAACGTGTAAAATATTGTACTTCATATCATAACCGTGACATTGTGTATACACATAAGTAGTTATGCCAAATGTGGGTTTTTTTTACCATTTATTTATTGAATCTCTTGTGTATTGAAAACTCATTGTTTGTGTCATGACATACAAAGGCTATCTTGCATGAGTAAGTAGTTGTACTGTATATTATTATTATTAGGATCATAGAAATGCTTTAACATTTTTGTTCCATTAAAAAGGATGAAAAGACTGAAATCATAGTTGGTTAGCACAAAGCAGTGGAGACATTCATGCCACAAAAAAGGTATGGCTAGTTGGATACACCAACTCCATACCTTCTCAGAATGTACTTGTCTTGTTAAAATGCCTTTTCAATAATAAACTTTTTGTACTTAAAGGTGCATTGTGTAAAATGACTGTGTAACTGACTGTTGTTATTTGTTGCATTGTTCTATTGTTCTATGTGTTGGTGTTTAAACCTTAGACTTTGACACACTTGTGAAATCACACTGTTTATTTAAATGCCTACAGTTACAGAAGAATTGAACAGGATTCCCTCCCCCTCCTCCATGGGCATGTTATTGTTACTTGATTATTTTATATGTTGACCAAAGTCACTAGAGGCTTCAATGTTTTAGGTATTGTAGGTTTTCAAAGATGGTGGGAATCCTGTGCCACGTTAGTCATTATAGATGCAATACAGAATATATTATTCTTTGTTGTATGTCTGTAATCCCGCTCTCACTGCTTCATTCTGTGTTGTCTTTGTGGTTCTTCTTCCACCTCTGCCTCCTCTACATTGTGTTCCTCAGTCTGTGGGTTGGACTGCTCCTGGTCCGGCCCTGGTTGAGAATCCGAAGGCGCCTGCAGCTCGCGAGGGCCAGCATCCAGTCGGAAAAGTGTAGGCACCTGACCCAGAATGGGATTAGTCTCCTGTAGTCCTGATATCCACTGGTTCAGGGTGGCCTGGTTTCCTTGGCTGGTCATACACATAGCAAAGACTGGACCCTCATCCACTACACACAAAACATACAATTGTTAATCT
Source organism: Philypnodon grandiceps (assembly GCA_036025635.1). Classification (NCBI taxonomy): domain Eukaryota; kingdom Metazoa; phylum Chordata; class Actinopteri; order Gobiiformes; family Eleotridae; genus Philypnodon; species Philypnodon grandiceps. Next base: position 4,512 of record JAVQKD010260053.1, read on the forward strand.
TACACATCAGATGCATTATTCAGAAACAGTCAGCATTATTTGAAAGATTTTTTAAAAATCTATGTAATATACAGTCATGTCTGCAATAAGGATGTCTTACAGTCTTCCACATCAAAGTTCTCCTCGTCCCCAAAGTCTCGATCCAACTCTAGGTCCAGTTGCAGTGGGTAAATAAAACACCTCTCTGGATCATAAGGCTCTTCCTTCTGTTGAACAGCCACATAAGGCGGTCACGTTAACTCATGTTTTCATACAAAAAGTAACTTTTATTTGCATAGCAGTTTAAAACATGTTTACTTGGAGCTTTTGAAATTATAACAGCTCGTAGTGCTTTCAATTTGTGCTTAGTAATGATATAGAAACTATTTTAATCTATATACTTATAATGTCCATAATGAGTACACAGGACTTGTTCCTACCTTCTCTTCGTCTGTAGTGGGGTCGGCTCTTAGGACGTAGTAATACACACATGTCTTCCTAAGCCATAGAGGAAACGGACCTTCTACAAATACAGGCCTGTTGGGGTTATGCTTGGCCAGAAGCTCAATTTGACTTGGACTTTGAATGCCTACAAGACACAGCAATCATTTTCGATTACAACAATGCCTCACAATTGTCATAACCACAGTAAAGGTTACAATAGTAGTAAATAGTTTCCATACCCACAATATGAGGCAATGTAATCTCCTGTCCACTCTCAGTCACATCTGTGCAGGGCATCTAAAACAAGTGATTTGTCAGCCATTTTCAAAATAGAAAAGCTAGCAAGAGTGGTTTTACCTGATAGACAGTGATGTTAGCATCCAGGTCATCAGCGATTCGTTTGAGGCTGAAGCGGGCTAGGTCTAAAGGGTCTTCTGGCAGCTGGTGTGGGACCGGGTAGGGGTTAACATGCTTGAATTTGGGGAACCAGTACATGATGCGCTGGAATTTCCTCATGGGATGGCCCTTTTCACCGAAGATCTGCACCAGGAGGACTTTGGTCTCAACATTGGGCATAACACCTAGAACAAAAATATAGCAGATGATAGAAGATCCATGACAATATGCTTCTAGATGAAAAGTCTCCTTAAATGAAGGGGACAATATTAGGATGTATCAGTTTAATAAGTCAACAATATACCATCTAAGTAATATTAACATTCTCTGACCACAACAGGCTATCAAGGGTGTACATTGGATTCTGATTCGGATTCTGATTCTATTGATTCTGTCAATAGCAAAATGACTCACATCTGATCTGAAGCATACTGTATGGCTGGTAGCAATGCATTACTTACTGTATATGTAAAACTTACCATAGTTCTCCATCTGCTCCAAAACCTGCACCCCACACTCCTGTTGGCGTGGATAATGGTTGAACATCCTTTGAATAAAGTTCCGGGGGACAAAAACCTCCTTTGGAAAAACATCTAGAAGCTTGTTGTATACAGTGATATCTTTCTCCACACTAAACTCTGGCATTTTCTTCAGAGCAGCATAGATGAACTCCACATGCCCCCGGCGTCTAATGTCCTGCTTGATGAAAATGTCCACCACTCTGTTAAACGTGGCTTTAGTCTTGTTCTCTCTGGCCACTTGTTCAAACAGATCATCTTGTTGGACCAGAGACTTGTCCTTGTTCTTTTCATCATCCGGGAAAAACTCTGTAGGAACTGTGGACTGACTTTTGAAGTGCGTCTGGCTGTTGTGGAGATGCCTCAACCCCTGTAACATAGGATTTAGTATATTGAGATTTGCAATGATTTTAAAAGTTGTATAAAATGAGAATGGATCTGTACATGTAACATATCTAAAAATAAATACATAAAACATACGGAAATATCACAACATGCATTTATTATATGTTACAGAGTTTTGGGATGTATTCTTGAAGTTTCTCTATCACAGCTTTCTATTTCGAGACTATTTCTTACCTGCAGCTGGGTGCTCTGTAGTGGTCTGGGCTGAAAGGGCTGTGCCCGGGCCACAGCTCCAGACAGTCCGATCCATCTGAAGGGCTGACCCTGCAGTGTGAGGCTCTGGAGCTGGAGCAGGCAGCGGACACACTTCATGGTCCACTCATGAGACTGTTTGCACAAATTATTACACCTGTCATAACCGTGTAGCTGACCTATTATCACGTATTAATAGCAATATAAGATACACGTACTATTTACTGTTCTACGCTTACCTATAGGCTATATTTAAAGTGTAAACATACCTTTTACAACAAGGTACATCAAGGAGATAAGTCTCCTTCAGACATACTGGACGACTCCATATTGAAAGGCCGATGATATCCTGGTGCTACATACATTTTCTTCCCCGTCCATCTAAATAAACTACCGTTCCACTCTCCGCTGTTCCGCTCTCATCAAACAGATATGCGTTTTATCTATCTGTATAGCTAGTATAAATGTTAAGGTATTTTATTAGGTGATTTTATGTTGATACAATTATTATAACACATACTCTATCTAAAACGTATTTTTGGATAAGTTAGCGATGTTCAAATTATTATTATGTAGGTAGAGTGTAATTGGAAGGCAATTTATCCCACACTTTCTAATACAGCTAAACGTTAAAAACCTATAAATGGTCAACACTTGAGGTTGACCATCTTGGGAGTCCCGTGGGTCCTGCGGGTCCCGCGGGACAGGAGTGAATTTTGCTACTGTTCCTAAAACCCATGTCTAAACTAATTACGTACATTTAGGTGCAAACCAGAAGAAAAGGGCTAAACGTAAACTTGATCTAATCCAGTCCTGGGATGTCTGGAAATTATTATGACTTTGGACCAGGAATGAGATTGGACAGGGACATTTTTGCTGGAGCGGGATGGGAGTGAAAATTCTCTCCCGCGTCACCCTCTACTGCACACCGCTATTAATGACAATCACCTAACATCGCCACAAGATGGCGACAAAACTACAGGGATACAGTAAGTTGGTTTTCAAAGTTGTAACGCCAGTTTTATTACACTTCCCTCAAACGTATTTTCTCTGCGCTGTAGTTTCGGGCTTGCATAATAGCTTGCATAATATTTGACAACTAATTAGAGGGCCGAATGAAACTTATGTGGCGCCTTTCAATCAAGCTTACGAAGTCTGTCCGATTGGATCACGGCGCTTCCGGAGGCGACCAAACGGCATCCCACCTTTCACTCCTGGTCGAGATTTGTTCACTCACGTCAGTACACTCCTCAGCATAACGTGGCCTAAAAGGACTGAGTTCTCAAAATGTGCTTTTAATTACAGTAGCATGGGGCCTTTCCGGACTGTTTCTTCTGGTTGACGGTGACAGCTTGACAGACGTGTGTGAAGCGTGTGACACTCCTCTCTCAGCATGGCAAACGCATATCAGGACCAAGTTTTCACCTAAACGTTTTAGCTTTGGACTATGGATTCGTCAACCAACAGTTTGGGTGAGTATTTGTCTCTACATCATCTCTTCAACTCGCATGATAGAAACTTTTACCGCCAATGCGTGCTATGTGAAGAGACTTTACAAAAGCACCTAAACTGCGTGATAATGCCCGGCAAAGTTTTTTGGCAACGGCAACATGTAATCTCAACTCCAGCCTGTGTGGGTCTCATGAATATACTTTAATTAACGTTATTTGGTTCATGTTATAGCTTCTCATTAGTTACCACATCTATTGGCTGATTTTGGCAGACGAGACTAGGAACTCCCCCTACCTGTTGTTTAGTAAGAATTGCTTTTTGGTTTTGGAGGACAGTTTTGATTGGCAAACCTGTTTCAGTCCCTGAAGGGGGTAGAGTAGCTGTAAACAGTTGCAGTATTTATCTTTTCTCACCACAACTTCCTTCTCTTTGAGCTCAGGATTTCTTCCTGTTAGAACAGCTGTCTGCAAGGAGCAATGTAGAGACTTTAACAGTACAACATCTGGGTTCAATCATTTTATCAGATTATCTGGTGGTTCTAAAGATGCAGTCTCAGAGTTTGGCAAAGCAGGCGGGAGCAATTGCATAGGTTTTGAGTTATGTTTGGTTGTTAAAAAGACCACTAAAGTTGATTATAATTACTTGAATTATTGCAATGAATGTAATCTGTACTTATGGCAACAAAAGTGTAATACATATCTGCATGCATTTTTATATTATAATCTTTTTCATATTTTATCAGTACATCCCTTTATTTCCTCCTATTACAATCACCATACACCATGTGCTAGAACCTTAGGCCATGTCTCAGCATTCTCTACTGTGAAAATATTAGAAGTAGTTCACATGTTTCAAAATATGAAAATAAATCTCACATAATTATACATTTGCATATATAGTCTGCTTATTATTGACACAATCCCTTTACACATGCAATAGTTCTACTACACCATGAACATCTAATTAATGTACCATTAGGATTGAGACCAGACATATTGTGACTTTTTGCAAGCATGTGATAATGCACCCGCTCCGCCCCCACACCTCTGCCTGTTTTATAGAATTCAGTAGCATGTTGCACAGTGTTGCTTTTGTTGCCTTTCTGCAGGCCTTGTCGGCCCACTTTATGTGCTGATGTTGTGTTTTACTTGTCTTGTAAAACGATGGGGTTGCAGGGCGCTGGGGAACAGTAAAATCACATGGGGAGGTACAGTCAGGAGCAGCATCTGTGGGCCTCTGCAACATATTATTGTGGTCTTTAGCAAACATGTACTCTTAATGGAATCATGATAATGGAAGCAATTACACACCATTATGTCCGCCGCTTGTGTTTACTGTTAGTTGTAATGTGATGTTGTGATTATGTGAATTAGTAAGTGATGTGCCCTAAGCAAGCACATTGGTGGGCCCAATATATCGCTATAGATGTAAGTTTCATTAAAAAGTGAGAATATTTGCCGATATTGTGGTTGTCACGGAGCAAAACTGTTATTACCAACCATTATGTATCCATACATCATCAATACAGGGTCATTTAGCCCCCGTCACCAGTAGAGCAGGGAGGAGGATGTTTCAGGAGCAGCTAATGACAAAACGTTGACAGAAATATATCAGCAAAATAAATAGACTTTATTGTGGAGCGTATGAGCCTTCACTCTACATTTAGTCAAGTCACACTTGAACAAAACGCAACAAAAGTCTATAACATTTCTATATGCTATATACAAGTAATATATAGCATAATTACTGCTACCCCTTTTATACTTCTCAAAGTGTGTGCCATCATCAGCAAGTCATATGTTTGCAATATAGTTGAATATTTGTGACAATGTGATTCCACTTTCTTCTTGGAAGCAGTAAAGTTGTAAAGTAAGGTGGGTTTTCCCAGAGAGGTTGTGAATGTATTGAAGTGCTACTAACAGCCACCAGTGCTGGGAGTAGTGTTGATAATGCAGTGCAAAGAAGCTGTTTCCCATAAAGACTTATTTGTGCCTTCAGAGGAAGGAAAACAAAATAGTTGTTCTTTAAATCAAATAACCTCGAACGTCTGTGTAAGTCCTCAGTTGAACTCCAGTCACAAAGTACTCATTCATGGCAAAACAAAATCTGTTTTCTCATATGAAAATAACCACTGTGCTGCACATGGGTCATTAAAGTTTAGTA
>JAVQKD010260166.1:0-11547 GCA_036025635.1 Philypnodon grandiceps
TGCCCGTTGGTGACAGTTGTAGCAGACGTATATGGGGCAGACGTATGGGGCAGACGTATGGGGCTGTTTCGCCGATATACACCTTGCTGTCGGGGACGACAGCACAGGCCTAGTTTAACATTAGATTGGAGCAAAGTAGGACTGGTTGAGTTTTACTTGGCAACAGTAACTCGGGAGGCAGGGCTTACAGACCGTATGAATTAATCACATTAGAAATGCCCATAGAGCTTTACTGTGCAATGTGTGCATATAATATAAATAACATCTATACAGCAGAATTAAAGGGCAGTGGTGCTTTAATAAATTATTTCAACAGTGAAATCATATGTGCAGACGTTCACCTTATAGACTTGTTCATGTAGGTAACATGCAAACTTGATTCTGACCCTTTCATGCTTTGCTGCATGTGACTTTATTTATTTGCTCTACACATATTCCTGCTATTATGATTCATCCATCACCTCAAATTTTACTACACAAACATTGACTGTAGATCTTCTAGTTAGGTCTTTAAGTCAGCTTGGCAGTTATAGTTACATAGTTGCAATTAAAAGTGTATTATCCTTATTTGCACGCCGCTTCACTTAAAACCTACTGGTCTGGCTCTTTATAACTCACAACATTCAACTTGAGAGCTGTGGTCTTCAGACGCAATCAACCAAAACAGTAAATGAAGCTTTGCTCGCAAAACACAACATCTTCTCCCCTACGTCAAAGGTGTGAAAAGACCCCAAATGAAAAACAGCACGTTTGCTCCAGCAGTTTACACGCAGACAAATAAAGGTTAATGAAAAGCAAGCCCTCGAAACTCAACATGTAATTTCTGTCTGTAGAAGCCTCTCAAGCATTTACTATGAACATGCATTACTTTAAAAGAGTGGCTACAGAATAAGAAAAATCCAGTACAAATAGTCTATGCAAGCTACGATGTGAATGGCTGTGCAAAACCAATGGGCGATTCTTCAAAGTAAATCAACAGTTGTACACAGAGTTCAGACTGAAATGAATAGAAATATGAATATGGATCAGACCGGCCGCTTTCTGCGTTATCAGCTTTTCTTAGGAGCCATTGCAGCAACCTACTTTCTAACGCCTCTCCTCCTACCACTGCATTTTGCTCCATAGACTTTTATATGTTCTATAGAAAGTGCTGTTACAAAAGACACAAAAATAAACATTAGCCGTTGCCGTGTGCCCTTGTGTTAGGGTAAGGGGGTAAACTGTGAATCTAATATTAGCATGTAAATTGGGGTTTCTGCGCGTGAACCTGCTGTCAGTTCGGGACAAGGATAGCAGGTGTAAGTCAGGTATTAATGTTCAATGTCAGAGAGTGTGATGTAACACAAAGGGCAATTATGCACAGGTTTTGATGATACAAGAGATGGTTGGTGTGCAGCACAGTTCATTTTCTTATTCGCTTCAGAGGGAAACCACTAGGGCTTGGACGTAAAGTTAGAATCTGCTAGTTTAGGGGTACATGCTCTGTTCATTGAGTCACAAAGCCCCTATATCTGTAAAGAATTCTACTGTTTCTGTACCAGCTCCTTGTGGTTGTAGTTTTTACTTTCTGGAATTGCCCTATTTCACACAATAACTGGAGTCAAATTGTGTTCAGGATCCTCACCAAAAAACAATAATTTCTTTCTTCTGTTACTAAGATTTTCTGAAAATGTCAGAAAAAAATAGACCAACGAACAAACCAATGCCAGCGAATAACCTGTTCGGCAAAATCTCTTTTCAGCCACTTCCTTTTGGGTTAATCATTGTAGGTTAGAATCTGTATAAGATATTTACTGGATTCTTTTGTATATTTGACACAGGATGGCACAAAGTTGACCTGTGACCAATTCCTAGTCTTGGTATGTTCAGAAGCACATTAAATATTCCTCGCATGGTAAGTTATGAATCAGTAGGATGTGATCATGGCAGACGTATTGACATGACATGGATGGATAGAGCAATAAAGCTTTTACCATTTGAATAAATCGTATCTGACAAGGCTGATTTATATTTTCGGACTTGCATTTATCAAGCCATATTTTAGAGCCAATTTGAATCTCGGTGACGTCTATTGTCAAAGATATAATCATCAGACGCTAGAGTAGACTCGCAGTTGGCTGGGATGTGTATTGGCAGCATACATCTTCATTAGCGTCGAGTCGTATCTTCACACTGCTTTGTGGGCTGCGGTAGTTTCTTTGTTTTTCCTCTCTCGTGAAATGCTTTGGCACTCCGTCATATTTAGGCAAAATGACTGAGTGATGCACTGAGAGTTGTTTAGTCAAATTTCCAGTTAATCATCGATATGCTTGCTTAACCCCACCACGGTCTCATGGGACGGAAGGCAGAAGACGAATGACTCAATTTAGATTTTATTGAGATGACTGCGACTTGCATGTGATCAGAAATGCGCCACGTGTAAATATGGATATTCAGATCTTACAATGTATTTAAATGTGTGTTTTGTTATGTTTTTTCTGGACTTAAATACATCCACTTTCACATCAGATAAAGTTCATTTAAAGCAATATTGGAATGTGAAACAGAAGTGTTGCCAAGATTAAATTGCCCAACTTTTTAAATTGTATACTGATCAGGCATAACATTATGATCGCTGACAGTTGAAGCCAATAACACTTATCTCTTCATCATGGCACCTAGTAGTGGATGGAAAATACAATAAGAAAGCATGTGTGGGAGGATGTGTTAGACGCATGGTGCCGCGGCGGTGGTACAGTGGGTAGGTGCTCGCCCTTCAACCAGAGGGTCGGTGGTTGGAGTCCCCGCCCGAGCACACGCTGTCAGGCCCTCCTGTGGACTTACCACCTGCGGGAGGTACCATACTGGTGCAATGTGGATCGGGCGGTGGTCGAAGGCGGGAGTTCCCTGCTTAGACTGCTGCCTCCGCGACCCGGTTTCGGACAAGCGAAAGAAAATGGATGGATGTTAGAAGCATGAAAAACAGCTTTGTGCAAGTTTGATGATGGCCAAACTGTGGGCCTCAGGCTACTTTGGGCCTGTGGCAGGGTACAGTTAGTTGCAGGGCACACATTATGACGCATCCTAATCATTCACTGTGGTAATTTTAGATGCACTTGTCACCACAACTGAGCATGCATGTATAAATGATGGAAGGAAGTCATACCACAAGGAGATATTGTCCTCAGAGCTACTGTAGATAACATGATGAACTGTTTTGATATTGTTTACATCTATGTTATTATTTACCAATGCCATTTTTTTACACGTTACTGCATTTTGCTTTGTATTGTACATGTACTTTCTTGTTTTTATGTGATGACCCCAGGAAGTGGTAATAAATTTGGCAGCTAATGGGGAGCCTAATAAAACTAAAACAGAACCCAAGATAAGATAATGTGAATGAAGTGACTTAGACAAGAATAGCGGGGGACAATATAACACAGGGGTGGGCCAAGTATTTTCTCATATTTTTTTAACACTCACGTTGTTATAACCTGCAGTAACCAATTAACTGCACATCGACATATTTTTTCACTGAGGTCCTATTGAAGGATGTATGTCTCATTTGTCAAGAAATGATTGAGTTTACAAAGAATTCAATATCAGCCGGCCCACTCGGCACATTTTTTTGCAAGTTTGCCCACCCCTGCTGTATGACATATGCCTGTTTATACTATTTTGAACCCAATGTCTTTTGTAGTCCAGTTACTAATGCCACCAAAACATACCTTGTGCTACAATGTGCTAAAATATAAATAAGATTACCACCCATTCATGTGTGTGCATTGGGAAGTGATAAAGTGAAATACCCGAGCCATAATCTGTCTGAATACCCCGTTAGCAGCAGAGATGAACTTCTCCGCTCCAGCTCAAATCCCCCCAAAAACCAAATCCCGAACTGAAAGAGCGGGTGCAGCAAATCCCAAAGAGGTCACTCCCGGGAAAGTCATTCTGTGTCCGTCTTCTCCCTGCTGAGAATTTATATAGAGCTGAAGTAATTACAGTTTCACTTGGTCTGACTCAAAAAAGCTAATAAGCACAGTTATTTCAAATGGGCTTTTTAATTTAGGCAATGTAACAATAAACGCTACAATAATGAATCAATTTGAGCATGGTGAAAACTATGCAACAAGTGAAGAAAAATATGAGGCAGAACTGTAGTGGGTTTGTAAGGCATGGCATAAAATACAAAAACATGGTTGTGGTTGGGAAGGAATTATTTCTTTCAGTTAAAGATCATAATTAGGAGCAGTCACAGAGAGTAGACCTCTGCAAAAGGCATTTTCTCTCACTCGCAATAGTAAAGCTTTAGTGCCCAGATATGAACTGTCAGGGTTATGTGACAGCCCTGCATGTGTTGTGTGTGTTTTGTACATTTCCTGTTTTATTTTGTCATCTGTCCGACCTCTCCTCTCGTTCCTGTGTTTCTTCCTGCCCTTGCCTGTTCCCTCCTAAGTGATTGCCTGCCCCGCCCAATGCGTCTCACCTGGGTCCTATTGTCTCCCCCTCCTTCTGTGTATATATTCTGCTCATTCACGTTGCTCCTGGCCAGTTCGTATTTGTTCGCTCCTCGTAGTGTGTGTTCCCTGTGTTCCTGCCTTTTGCGACCCGAATAAAAAAGCATTTTACCTGCCTTGAGAGTCGTGCGTTTGAGTCCTTTCAGTGATCTTGACATGAAATTAAAAATATTCTGTTTTAAGTACTTGCTATCCACACTTCTACTTTCCTGAAAATGTTATCAAAACTTAATTATTTGCTAACAAACCAAGGCTGGCAAAAACCCAACTTCCTTGGCAATAAGTGGTAAATAAATACATAATAATAAAATAGGCTATAATATATTTTAAAAATGAGCTCTAAATGAGATTTGTAATTCAGCACAATGTGAGGTATGCAGCAGCCAGATGTATTATTTATAGCCACAGTTTGAATTTGCCCATTTTAACTATGTTCAACTCATGCAGAGTGTCTGAACATTTTGACGTGCCACCTCTGATTTGTTTTGCCTTGAAGAAAGATTAGTGGTCCAGCCGTTTCCACAAACACAGAGGCACAATGACCTCAATAAATAAGTTCAAGTATTTGATGAAATCTGTTTGATTACCGTCATTCTTCTCCACCACTGGCTCTTTTGTTGTTTTTTCATGAAGACCTCATCACATTGTGTTAATCAGAGGGTGCTGGATTTAGAAGCCATTCATCAACAAAATGGGTTTTCCTACAGTTTAGTGGCACAACAGCTGCAGGATCTCCTCTTTAGCGTGCTAAAATGTGGTGAGTTTTTGGATAAGGGTTTTGCTCAGTCGACTAGCTAATTAGATCTCAGACTACCTGCTGAGTTTGGGCCTTGAGGAAGAGAAGCTGCGATATCAGTAAGAGCAGAGAGCGGTTGGATGTGAATGTAGATGGAGCCTCTTAGTTTGATGAACATTGAAAGAATGTTTGATTATTCCTATGTTAAGCATGACTGAAGCTTATTACAGCAAATATGGGCCTTAGGCAGTGTATCTCAGGACAATGGGTAGTCGCAGGGCTGACACATAGACAATCAACCTTGATTCACTAAGGGAAGCACATTTTTGTTTGTGGGGGAAAGCCACAAAGAACTTGCAGAGGCCATACTCCTGTATTTTGGCCTTTTTCATGTCTATATTTCTAGCCTTCAACAATGTGTAAGATCTTTCCAATAAGATACAAATATTATTATAAAATATTGATAGCTTCAAACAATTTACCAGTGCTGCACAATGTCACAATTCTTCTAAAACTGTCAGATCTGTAAAAGTACATAACAGACATTAAGACATAATATTGGCTTTAATATTAATTATTTTGGAAATGTTAGATTCATACCATAGGTGTTGGGCTGAAGGTCTTCCCAATGGCTACCCGGTAAACACTAAAGCAATAGCTTGTATGATAATACAGAGAAAGTGTATTCCAGCACTAGAAACTAGCCCTACCCATACATAGAAATCAGGATTTAAAGTTAAATGTATTCACAAAAGTTAAAGAAAGTGGAAATTATAATTGGAATAAAAATATTGGAGCTGAACAAAAAACATAAACTTTAAGATAAACATTTGCTTTAAAGCATTTTTGGTTCCCATTTTTTTAATAATATGGTTGTCCAGGAAACTAGAAAATGCACATGTATGGTTGTATCACAACAATTCCAAAACCCGTAGTCTCTTGGGTTAAACATTCATATTTCAAACAATCAGTTTTGGGGGCCATCAGGCATTCATGCAGTAAAGATGAGCCAGACATCCTCATCCAAAACATCTGTTTTCAACGAGCTTCGACAGAACAACACTTTTTGTGATGCAGTGGTCAAAGTTGAGAATGTTGAATTTCCAATTCACAAATCTCTTCTTTGCAAAAGCAGCGAGTATTTTAGGTAAGCTAAACAAGGAACAATAGTGTTTCTAATGGATTTGTATTTACCCAAATACTTTATTTTACTTTAACTTAAAGTCTCAGAGGAAATGTTCAAGAAAGATGTGTGTTCTCCGGTGGTCAAGTCAAGTCAAATTTCTTTATAAAGCACATTTAAAGTGCCAAGTAGGTGATCTCGTCTATGAGCTGAAAACAACTTGTGATTGTGATCTGTATTGGGTCATAAATACTGATCTATCACACATTAGCGCAATGACAATATGCATCATAAGTTTTACTGGATTTTTTTTGTACCACACACTGACAATAATAAAACACCAGTGATAATGACTATTAGGTTAACAAGGAGAACCCTCATTTCTCTAGTGAATCTGAAACTGTCTCAAATTTTAAATACATTTCTAAATCCTGTTTGTATTTTGATTCGCAGAGCACTGTTTGAGCACTGGTACGATCACAGAAAGCAAGACTTCACGCTGCCCGGGTTGTCCGCTGAAACAATGGAGCTCATTCTCGAATGGATCTACACTGGCTCTGTCGTTCTCACGAGGAAGAATGTCCAGAACTTGCTTCTGGCCACCGACATGCTCAACATCTTAGACCTTGTAGACTTTTGCTTCAACTACATTGAGAACAGCATCTGTGCCAGAAATTGCATCGGTATCTGGAAGTTAGCTGATGTTGTCATTTCAGAGAGTGTGCGACAGAAGGCCCATCGCTTCATCTTGGATCAATTTGAGGATGTCTTGGTCTGTGATGAGTTTCAGGAGCTGACAGCGGAGGAGCTGAGAAACTTCATAGAAAAGGATGAACTCAATGTAAAAAATGAGAACGTCGTCTATGAAGCGATTCTTCACTGGACAAACTACGCACTAGAGGAGAGAAGCATCGAGTTTCCAACGCTGCTGTCCAAAGTAAGTTGAAAAATACATTAGCATTGACCTAAACAAACAAATTTACGTATTTACACTTTTAGCCCACTTTTGAGCATGACCTGATATAATACCAAATTCTTAAAGACCATATCTTATTAGTTTAGTGATATGTAAATGTAGTTCTGCAATATATTGCAGATTATGCTTTAGTTTATATAGGCCACAATAGATTCGAAGTCAGAAAACTTCCAGAAGCAGACAGGAGCAGAATGTGATTTTTTACTATACATTGATCTATATATAGTGTACTCATTTCTATTGTCTTGTCTTTCTTAGGTCCGATTGGCTCAGCTTGGTTCAAACATTCTCGGGACCAATATCATTAACCATGATCTGGTGAAGGATAACATTGAATGCATGCGTGTTGTGGCTGATGCTATACAGGCCAGCTACGGGCTCGCTAATAACAGGATGTCCAGTTTCCGCAACCCTCTGGCCTGCCCACGACTTCCTGGGGCCATCCTATTGGCTATTGGGGGCTGGAGTGGCGGTGATCCAACCAATGCTATTGAGGCGTACGATTTTCATGTCAATTGCTGGGTCAATGTTACAAACCATCGCGAGAGACCTAGAGCTTACCATGGCTCTGTATTCTTAAATGGCTCGGTGTACTGCGTTGGAGGATTCGACCGCGTGGAGCAATTCAACAGCATGCGCCGTCTGGACCTGAGCACCCACACTTGGCACGAAATGCCCCCCATGTACTACCGCCGCTGCTACATTAGTGTGACTGTGTTAAATGGTTGCATATACGCTATGGGCGGTTTCAGTGGGCGAACACGACTGAGTACAGCCGAGGTCTACAACCCTGAGACAAACCAATGGTCTCTTATTGCCCCTATGCAAGAGCAAAGGAGCGACGCCAACTGTGCAACTCTCAATGGCAAGGTAAGGGTCTGAGTACAAGGCAAGTTTAGCAGGTGATTTAGCAGCATTTTCAGCCATAATAGGATTTATATTAAATATTTTAACCTAAACCAGTATTTAGGGTAAAAACTGATTTTGGTGAATCTGGTAAATCCAAACCAAACCAGATGCATAATGTTTTTATGTTTTCTGCAGATCTACATTTGTGGTGGCTTCAATGGGACCGATTGCCTTCATTCAGCTGAGCGATATTGTCCAGTCACCAACCAGTGGACTATGATCGCATCAATGACCACCAGACGCAGTGGGATCGCTGTCGTCGCTTACGCCAATAGGATATATGCAGTAAATACATCTGGTTCCCAGTAATGCTCAAGTAATATGGGTGCCAGTTTTATCTGTGATCATTGTATTGTGATCTACTTTTTATTAACGTTTATTTACTGCAACGTTATATTTTCATATATTTTAATATGTTCACTGTGACCATCAAATGTGTGAAAAAATATTTAGCTTTTAAATAAGATGCTAATGAAACTCTGTTCAACCTTGTCTGATCTGCTTTTAGGTCCTTAACCACCAGTTGAGAATCACAGATTTTTTTAATCAATTTTACAGTAATTCCAGTTTGATCTGTCAGATTATATTCTTTCCATAGGTTGGAGGTTTTGATGGAGAAGTCCGCCTACAAAGCGCCGAAGTCTACAATCCTTGGACCAACTCTTGGCGCCCAATGGCTTCAATGCTAACACCACGCAGTAACTTTGGCATCGAGGTGCTGGATCACCGCATCTTTGCCGTGGGAGGCTACAATGGCTTAACCACCACCTACAAGGTTGAGTCCTATGACCTCGTGGCCAACCAGTGGACTGAGGTCTGTGAAATGGGCTTCTTCAGAAGTGCTTTGAGCTGCTGCATTATCTCAGGACTTCCCAATATGGCTGACTACACCGTCTCTCGAGATGCCCTGCTTCTCCTTGACATCGAGTCAGATGAGGACTCCGACTAAACTACAGCACCAAACCCCTATCAGCCCCAAATAAACACCAATAAATGTGTTTGTAATGTAATTGATAGGTCTTTTATGGTAAATGAGGCAATGGTATAGCCCAGTGTTTCTCAGGCTGGGTACTGTAAGAGCCACTGGTATACTGTAGGTCATTTTTTATATCAAGGTTATTTTTTTTTATTTTAACTATGAGAATGCCCACATTTTGGAGAAACAGACAGGAGCAATACAGAGGGCTTTTGGGGATTTGAAGACATTTTTATTCAGTTCCTCACTTCCCCAGAACAAGCAGCTGAGTTTGCTATTCTAAACAAAAATAGACCATTTCCCAGCAACGTATATTGTTGAGAAATTTCTATAGATAAAATCAATTTATGTACCTCCTCCCATTTATACTGTAGCTTAACATATATTCAGCCCTTGCATCTGTCTGCTTCTCCTCAATGGGCCAGTGCTGAACCAGGGAATAAATTGCAATCCAAACGTATCTGTTAGAACCACATTTATGAAACACTGGTTAAATCTATGAACTCTACAGAAACTAAACCAGCATGCACAAGTCAGCTGCTGCAAAACTTTCTGCTTAATGTCAAGGACTGGATGCCCGTCTTTTTCCTTCGACTGAATTTGGACAAACGGGGATTATTGGAGCTGGAAGAAAAGCTTGAATGACTTCAGTCTGTCCTCTGTCTGCTGTGCTGCACTCTTAATCTCTCTGCACTCGTTCTCTGTTTTGTCTTTTTCTGTATCTCCCTTTGGACAGGGTCACCTTCAATGATATTTTAAATGCACTTTTAAAATTCACATACAGACTATTTATAAGGTTGTGAACATTGATTATAGTATTGTAAATCACTGGGACTGAATGTATTTGAATTGTGACGGTAGGTTAGTGCACACATTAATTAATCAATATAATGCATTGCTATGGTGGCTTTAGAGTGGCTTTAGTTTCCCTCTAACTTTGTCTTATTATCAAACTGGAAAGTCTCCATGGAACTTTTTGATAGATGTAACACATTTGTCCAGGACTTAACAACTAGACTTGTTCTGGTATGACTCGGTGAGTTTTCAGTCTGCAGGCCGTTGACTGTCTGGGGTGTCCGGGCAGAGAGGTTAGGTATGGATTATGCATGTTATCCCCATGTCTGCGTAGGTTTCCCCCACCACTAAATGTATAATGAGTTCCCTTTTGGGCCCAGGACTCCCCTGTAAAAGACACTGTTAATTTCCTTATTGGATAGGAACTTGTTGGAATACAAAACCATGATCATTTTTAACCAATGTATTCAGAAGTCTTCAACTCATGAGACTCATGTAAAACTCTTCCAAAATGAAATGCTTGCTCTGTGCGTGTTAGTATCTTGAACCGGATCTCCCTCAAACACATACAATCCCCTCTCAGACTCACAGACACATTAGGGAGGAGGCCTAACATGCACAAAGCACAGAGGTTTTTAAAAAATGATTAGCTAAAGTTGCTCGGCTGATGGTCGATGTTCTAAAAGCCTTGAGCAATACAACTTTAATAGGACCGGCAACAGGGCGCACACACACACACGCACACACACACGCACACACACACACACACACACACACACACACGCACACACACACACACACACACACACACACACACACACACACACACACACACAGAACTCTAAGCCAATTCTCTTTCCTTATTTGTAACGTCTAGTTTCTCTGTCTCCTCCGCTTTCCATCTCAGTTCTCATACAAAAAACACAATCACAGTTATTTGTTTGTGTACACAACTGTCATCGAACTGACAAACGACAAGAAATTAGCACTTCTCCTACACAGTTAGTTGATGAGTCTTGGTGTAGGCTGTGTGTATGTATGCGATCATATTACGACTATGTTATTTGTCTAGGATATATGTGAGATAGTGGGAAACCTGTAAGCGCACACAGCCTGAGGGCTTTGCTATGTTCTGCTGCAATAAAAGACACATTAGAGGAAGATTACAGAGAAAAATCATAAACGCTGTTATTTTTTTATTTTTTACTTTTTTTACGCTCACAGAAAAACAATAAATTTGTGTGGGTGTGAGAAGCAACAGTAAAAGGGTTTCACATGATGCATTGAACTCAGAATCCTGGTGATGGGATCCCAGGATGAAAACAGCTTAGAGGAACTCTGCATTGACTGCGTCCAGACAAGAAAGTAATGTGAAGAAGCACTTTGTGTCTTGTAAAAGATGATGTGATGTGATCAGATGGGAAGGGAATGAAGGAATGGTGAAGGAACCAGACACTAGAAAATAAGGAAACAATGGTGTTATAGAGACAGTGTTTAAGATACAATAATTGCTTCGTACTTTGACTCATATAG
>JAVQKD010261129.1:0-11660 GCA_036025635.1 Philypnodon grandiceps
AGCAATAAAAATAAGATGTAAATACAAATTAAGTGAACTGGTTTAATCATAATATATAACAGAATGATAGAGTATGTCATAATAATAATAATACTCACTATAAACAGCTTCAATGGTATAGGGGACGTCCAATTTATCACTGGATTTTAACGCTCCCAGGAAGGCTGCAGCCTCAGTGGTGCTTTGGAAACATTCTGTCGACTGCTGGAAGCACTGACGATTATCCACTTCCAAATGGACAACTGAACTAAAGATATAATTGGTAGATCAATCATAATGATAAATAACACAAGTGTATATGTGTCAAAGATTTGTTGGTTTAAATTATTAATTAAAAAATGTAGCGTGACTTACCCTTTAATCTGCAAGGGATCTAATTCCCTCTTTGTCCGTCTTTCCTCTGGACTGTCAAACAGACTTCTCTTGACAATATTCAGCACTTTGCTATGAGTATTGGACCATGTATCTAGTGAGCGTTTGACATTGTACTTCTTTAGCTCATGATGGTTTCCATAGTAGGGGTACACCATCAAGAGCCCCTTGGCATCTTTTCTGAGTATAACATTAGTTCGAAGCACACGGCTCAGCTCACGTAGAAAGCCAAATGAATTGTTAAGAAGCTGTTCAGGTACTATGTGGACCACTAGTACTAATTGGCCCACAGCAAACTTCTCCGGTGTACTGGCACAATCCAGGCCATCCCAGTTACACTCGGCATTATTGCAGCCTTGATCACAGTGTCCATCAGCATAGTGGTCTTTGCAGTACTGGTCATACAGAGGGCTGTAGGAAAAATATTCAAGAGTGTGCTTAGCTAACCTGTAATTAATACATTTACAGCACATTGTATATTAAATATAGTGTTTTGAAACTAAACTCATCATTTAATAAATAATTACATTACATTACATTATTGCCATCAATGCATAGATAGATTTGGTGACACTGAAAACTTACTTGCACTGTCCCTCCAGGTTTTGGCAATCAAAGCCATCAAAAAGGCATCCAGCATTGTCACATTGAGAATCACACTTTCCATTATTAAAGTAGCGCCAGCACTGCAATGAAGCTGAGCAGTTTTTCCATGGATCATCAAAGTTAAGTGAGCAGTCACCATTGTCCCATCCACATGCATGGTTGTTGCACAGCACATCACAAATCTTGTTATGTTTAAGCTCTTGGCACTCAGGAATTTCACACTTCTCTTCTTGCAAGCCACGATCCAGAATGTGGCATCTCTGACCAATAAAATTGATAGGGCAGACACAATGATAATATGGAGCTTCAGAAGTGTTCTCACATGTTCCACCGTTGTAGCATGGGTTTGAAGTGCATGGACTGTTGGTGAGAAGTTTACATTCAGGACCAGTAAACAATGGGGAGCATAGACATTTGGGACTTTTGTGGCTAGAGATACAGGTGCCTCCGTTGTGGCAGTGAAGACTGCCACAGGCCTGAGCATCATATTCACAAGTAGCGCCTGAGAAACCCTGGAAAAAGAATAGAATTGAAGTAACCTGTAGTACTGTTGAGGGTTTGTGATTAGTGAGTGCTTGATGCACTTAGTAAACCCATAACATATACTCACAGGAGGACATTTGCAGATAAAACCATGTGGTGTATTACTGGCAACAGCACAGGTCCCACCATTGCGACAAGGCCTTCCTTTACAACCATCAAATACTGTGTCACAGTGTCGACCTGAGCAAAGTTAAAATGTTGGGTCAAAAATATTTTCTGTGTTTAATGTCACTTGAGCTCCTAGCCAAGCAAAAGCTAAACATTCACACAATTCCCGTTGGCAGTTTTAATTACATTTTGGCAGACTGTTTACCTGTGTATCCAGTGCGACACTCGCAGCGGTAGTTGTTGGTCAGCTGGATGCAGCTATGTGTACCTTGAGGGTCACACGGGTTGGACAGACACTCATTGACATCTCCTTCACAGCGTTCGCCCACATATCCAGATGGGCATATGCAATGATAGCCTCCGACTCGATCCACACACTTGCCTTTGTTGAAACATTTGGGCTCTTTGGTTACAGGGTCAGTGAATGGGTTGCAGTCATCAATGTTGATCTCACAATGAACACCTATAAGAGAGCTTGTTGTTAGTGATATTGTAAATATCTACGCGTATCTGTGTAGTATAATACTTAGACAAATAACCAAAATACAATTCTGTTTTCAAGCCAAAGTAATCATCAATTTAATTTTTAAATATCAAATATCAAAAACATACTGATTAACTATCATCTCCATGTCTAGTTGACCCACACCACACACTTCCTTCATGTCAGAAAAATCAATGCTTATTTGACAAGAAAGAGGTAAAATGGGAGGAAGAGTTTCAGGCTTGCCCTGGGTGCTGTTAAGCCCTAATTAATGAAGCGTGGGGCACGAGAGGGAAGTGGTCTGGGTGAGTGTGTGGGGGGTCCACTGACCTTGGGTTCCCCGGGGACAGGAGCATTTGTAGGTATTGATCAGGTCAATGCAGGTGCCCCCGTTTTGGCATGGCTGGGAGAAACATTCATTGATCTCATCTGAACAGTTGGTCCCCACAAAGCCTGGCATGCACTGAGAGAGAGAAGACAAGAGAACAAGATGGAGACAAAAAAGAAGGCAAAGTTTAATCAATGTCAGACATGAAACAGAAATGTTTTTGTTTACTTGGCTATTTTCTAGTCTTCTGCCAAGGCCAGCAGATCCTTTATTCAAGGAGAGATTAAAAGAACCTAGTTACCTGCTTTCTATTTATAAACAGGCATTAGGGCAACCAACTGGGGTTACCGCTAAAGGAAAAATAATTACACACACAGTGTTTGTGTGATGCACATTAAATAAAGAATAAAGAAATATAATGCTGATTTAAAAAGACAATATTATTCTCAAAGTGACACATTTTTATTAAGTAGTATACCCAAATTTAATATGCATTTATGCATATGCAATAAGCACAACACAAAATCATGATTTTAAGTTGAATCTTTACCTTGCATGTGTATCCACCCAAAAAGTCAGTGCAGGTGGCTCCGTTTTGACAGGGATTTGGCCTACACTCATCCACCTGCTCCTCACAGTAACTCCCTGTGTATCCCACCTGGCAGTGACAGTAGTGAACATTTCCTGCATCTAAACACTGACCAGAGTTACGGCACAACTGTGAAACCTCCACCCCTAGGAAAGAAAGAAAGAATAGGTATTATATTACAAAGAATTAATTTGAGCAGTGGTAAAAGTGGGACAGGGCATTAACACTTTGTACCTCTCTGTTTGGCTGCCACCTCACATGAAACACTTGGGACATCACAATACAGTCCGCCCCAGCCTGTTTCACATTGACAACTGTAGGTGGTATCCCTATGCCAGCAACTTCCTCCATTTTTGCAAGGGGAAGACTCACACCAATGCACCAAATCCTGAACCCAAAATAAATTAAATTCAAATAATTAAAATAATTTGATCAGAATTTGACCTTGCATTTAGGAAATAATCTCAGTAACGCACCTGACAGTTAAGTCCAGTGAATCCATGTGGACAGGTGCACTTATAAGTGCCATAGCTGTCATGACATGTGCCTCCATTCAGGCAGGGCTTAGAGTCACATTCATTGATATCATGCTGACAGTAGTTACCAGTAAATCCTGGGGGGCATACACATGTGAAAGTGTTGATGCCATCTACACAAGTTCCACCATTGAAGCAGGAGCTGCAATACACAGAGACAAAACAAAGCATTTTAGTATACAATATTACATTTTATTTATTATATAATATACAAAATGCAAATGTCTCCACAAGAGGCTAAAATGACTTAATGTGAATGACACCATCAATCACATGTATGTTAGATACAGGGCCACGTTTTAACGTTGTCTACTATAGAGGGCAGTAGTGAACAAGTCTGCTCTGAGAAGAAAATGGTGAATACCTCTCAGTGCAGTCAGGAGTGTTATTTTCACAGTTGATGCCGCTGAATCCAGATGGACAAGTGCAGGTATAGCTGTTCACACAGTCAGTGCAATTGGCTCCATTTTTGCAAGGGTTACTTTCACATTCATTAATATCCTCCTCACACTTGGTGCCCCGGAAACCAGCCAGGCATGTACACAAGAAGCCATTCACCTCATCCTTACAGATTCCACCATTACTGCAAGGATCTAAAAGAAAAAACATATACAGTAATAACAGTTTATTGCAATGTTGATTATTCAGTTTTGTTTAAGCATGGACTTACTTGGCTTGCAGTCATCAATGTCTGTTTCACAGTTACGTCCAGTGAAGCCAGGTTTGCAATTACACCGATAACTGCCTAATGTGTTTTGACAAGTGGCTTCATTACGACAAGGATTTTTTACACACTCTTTGATATCCACATCACAGGTTTGACCTTTGAAAAGGATATTTTAAATGTAAACATTAGCTTATTTCTCCCTATTTACATAATTTAACATTATAAATATTATAAATTATAACATAGGTTATTAATGTGTACCTTGCCACCCTTCAGGACAGACACAGGAGAAACTCTGATAGTCTTCTGACTCCTGGCACACACCTCCATGGCGACAGGGTTTAGTGCTGCACGGAGCCATTAAGGTTTCACAGTTCTCTCCTGTAAAGAACAGGTGCATAGCCATTTATGAAATCACAGTACAACTATTGTGTGTGACTTCTGTGATATCTTATAGTTCATGAACTTGGAGATTTTCCAATCTAAACGGACACAGAATCATCTTTCAATCAATGTTATCAGTGGATTAGGCAGGCTCGGTCACTGTTAGAGGCCTGTGCAGATATTTTCCTATCTGTTTCCACCACACATAGCCCATACAGGAAGCTAGCTCCAGTTTCCGGCCATTGTGCACCCATTTGCTGTTCTGTGAGACAGGAAGCAGGCATACAGGAAATGTGACAAGAACCTCACTCCCACTGGTACAAGTTCAAGTAGGGAATTTTATTATTAAAGATTTAGTGGATTTTTCCAATAAGATAATTTGACAAACACGTTAAAATATGCTATAATCCATTCCATCTTGTATCTTTTTTTTAATAAGTGTGAGATTACATGAAATAGAAAATTAAAATTGGCATTTAAATCTGTTCCACTGAAGGAAGATGTTTTTGCTGTTGAAGCTATTATCGACCTATAACACAAAGTAGCTACTGACAAAATGTGGAAGGAAAACCAGCACAGAAACAGACAATGTTTAAAATAATATTTTCATACCAGTGTAAGGTAGGGAACAGATGCACTTGTATCCTGCGACATCATCAATGCATGTCCCTTGGTTAAGGCAAGGGTTGGACGCACATTCATTGATGTTAGTCTTGCAGTTTGGTCCTGTGATTTGAGAGAAAAACAATATATAATATCAGTTATATGACTAGTATAAAAACTATACAAACTCTAACAAAAGGACACAACAAAGAGCAAATACTAACCAGTGAAGCCAGCACGGCAGGTGCAAATGTATCCACCGATCATGTCTTTGCAGGTGCCTCCATTCATACATGGGTTGGATTCACATTCATTATTGTTAATGTCACAGTTTTTACCAATCCAGCCAGAGTCACACAGACATTTATATCTACAAAAGAAAAAATGACAAACAAGAATGAACCATTTGGTGCTACATAAAAGTATATTTGTGTAGTGTATGTAGCTTAAAATTCCCTCACCCATTGATTTTGTCTTCACAGTGACCATGGCTACAGGGGTTACTGAGGCACTCGTTGACTTGGGAGAAGCAAGTGCTGTCACGGTATCCTTCAGGACACACACAGGTGAAGCTGTTGATGCCATCAATGCAGGTCCCGCCATTGTGGCAGGGGTTGATAGCACACTCATCAATGTTAATGTTACACATGGTACCTGTAAGAGAGAAGGTAATTATTTCTCATTAGATATAACAATCTATATATTTGACTATTTGAATTTGTATAGAATATTCTAATTCAGATAGCATGGTGGCACCTCACAGTAAGAAGGTCCTGTGTGGGCCTTTCTGTGTGGAGTTTGCATATCTTTTTCCTCTGGTTTTCTGTATCACTAAAAACATGCAGGTCAGGTTGGCCCATAGTGGCAGTGTGTCCAGAGGCAGCAACCCAGGACTAACCCTCCATCTGATCTACACAATTTTGTTGTAAATACCTTGCATGTATGATGACAAAATAATGCATTGGAATGCATTTTATTGGACTCTGTTGTATTTTCAAGAACTAATGTTCTTTTTATTCTTCATTTGGGCCACTTGAGGCTTTGAGGCCACTGACACACATGAAATAAAGGGCGTCCTTTTAGCTTTAAAGTAGGAACCTGCTTTCAACCTTTTAAAAGCTCACCTTTCAGGAATCTTTCAGTGAATCTTTTCAACAGCTCAATCCCTAGTGACATTGTGTGCCAAAGTGTGTGTATCCCCCCTTTTAAAGGGGGGAGGCCCGTCTATGTGTCCTAACAGCAGTAGGCTGGGGACAGGGTGGAGCTGGAAAGTGACACCGGTCGAGCCTCAGAGGAGTGTGCACACTCGCTCGCCATCTGTCACCCTACTTTTTCAGAACTACACTTTTTACTTAAATCACCATGAAACTTACCCGTATAACCAGGCTCACATGCACACTCATAGCCATTGATTTTGTCAATGCATGTTCCAGAATCACAGGGATTGCTCTTGCAGTCATCAATGTTGATTTCACAATTGATTCCTAAGAACAGAAAAATGCAGCTTAATTTTAAATAAAACTGAAATGTTTTTAATGACAGCTTCTGTCTCTTACCAGTGGTGCCTTTGGGACAGTTGCAAATGTATGAATTTTCTCTGTCCTGGCAAGTGCCCCCATTCCTGCATGGTTGGCTCAAACATTCATTGATGTTAGTTTCACACAGGCGTCCTGTATAGCCAGATTTACAATGGCAGCTGAATGAGGCCAAGCCATCAATGCATGTCCCATAGTGGCAAGGATCAGAGAAGCACTCATTGATGTCTGTCTCACAGTGATTCCCTGTGTATCCTGGAAATACAAAAATGAAGTTGTTGGCTACTTTGATTTAAGAAAGATTTATAATATAATAATATTTTAAATGCTGTTTCTGGTTTACCTTCAGTGCATTCACATGTGTACTTGTTGGACCCATCTGTGCACTTGGCGCCATTTTTGCAAGGCGTGCTGGCACACTCATCGATGTCTATCTGGCAGAGGTTTCCGGTGAAGCCTGGACAAAAACAAGTAGGTTTTGTTGAATATCAGAGTGTGTGCAGACATTGCTACAATGTTCTCACTATTTGGAATTAGTCCCACTCATAATCCCAGGCCCACACTATGAGGACCCTCAAACGAATTAGAAAACTGCATGTTAATTAACAACCACACAAGACTGCAAGCTCTCCATCTTCCCTTTCACTCCCTTTCAGCATGACTCCAAAAGGAGATGGGAAAATGGGGGACCAAGTTTGTTGAAAATGGGGGAGGGCAAGAAGAGAAAAATGAGGGAAGAATAAAAATTGTGAGGCCTCCTGACTGTGAGGTGTGGGACAAAAGCAGCCTGTCCCCTCAGTGCAAAGCTAAACTGAGCTGTTGCCTCCATTGTCCCCCCAAAACCCTACACCCTCTCCCCCTTCCTGCCCCTAAAAAGAGCCAGCCTGACCTTTGGCCCTCACTATTCAAACTTCTTGGCATTCACATCAACCAACAGGCTTCCTCTATTTTCTCAAAGTTATTTTCTGGTCCCATCGTTACATGATGGTGCAATTGAAGAACTAAGAGGATGTTGTCTGATGAAGAGATAACATGCTGCTTCCCCTCTCCTCCTCACTCCAGGAACACACAGGTAGTGCTAGCCAAAAAGACTCACTCAGATGTGGCTAATCCGGTGGGAAGTATTTGTGTGGCTGAGAGTAAGCTGATGTCTCCCAGTGGACTTTTGCTACAACCATTCACGTTTCTGGTGTAGCCACAAATAAATACATGACGTCAAGACAGGGCATTGTGTAGGAGAGACAAAAAAGAAACATTCTTTGGATAAACACCTCACTTGGTTGTACATATAATCCTAGGAGTCTTTCTATGTTCATATATTTTAACAAAAAAAAAAAATGATACAGTTTGAAACCAATTATCACATATATTGGATAATTTATTTTTTCCAAATCCTACTCTAGTTTTACTTTACAATACAGAAAAAATAATGAACAGAAAAAGACTGAGTATACAAACATTCACAGCTTAAGTAAAAATTGCAAGTGTGCTTTGAGTCACACATACAGCATAACATCCAAAGCGGGGTTTATCCCCAGACTGCTGGAATTAGACATTTCAATGGCTCTCAGCAGGGTTTCCATGGCTATTCCATGTACAGAAATGAAAAGAGGAGCCCCTCGCCGGAGGCCTAGCAAGTAAGTGCACACATTTGCATGTGAAGCAGGTCGGTTGGTCCCCTCCTCCTTGGGGGCCCCTCCCTTCTTTCCTTTGGATAACGGTCTGTGCATCTGAGACGCTGCCGCCCCACTACACAACCTCTGAACACTTTCACTGCCCTCCACACTCGAGGCTGCTTCCTCACATAACCCTCTGTCTTTATGCTAAGCTTCTGTGTTCACTCCTGTACCCGTCTTTATTAGGTCTTCCACTCGGACAGTCCTTCTCCTTCCTTTCTGTTTTCACTGCTCTCAACAGGACGGATTCTACACCCAGAGTGCCTTTGATCCACCCGATTCAAAGCCTCAACATTAAAAAAAAAAAAAATTCCACCTCAGTGATTCTGCTCAAAGAATGCTAAACCAAAAACACATTTGTGAAGAACCTTCAGTATATTTGCTAGTTACATTCCATCACACTGGTTCAAATAGCAGTGTAACAGCACTGGATGAAAATCACATGTTCTATAACTATAAATGTTACATAGCTCAGTTTTACTCATCACAAAAACATAAAGCAAGTTTGTGCTCACTCAACACTTTCGGTAAAAGGAACAAGAAACTTGTTTTAAAGTTCAAACTTCCTCAAGCCTTTCCCTATAGATTTTTTCCCTCACCTTCTGACTGCTGTGTTCTTTCTGGGCTGCCCAGGCCTCCGTAAGCCTGCCTCAAGGCTGGGATTAGTGCCCGTCTAAAGAGGTGTTTGTGTGTGTGTTTGTGTTTGAGTAAGAAGAAGAACCAGGCAGAAAGAGCGAGAGAGAGATCGACCTCTGTGCCCCCTGGACCCACGCCTCCCCTCCCACCCTTCCCCATCCCGTATTCGTCGACAGCACGACGGAAGCCTCACCTGTGGGGCACTGGCAAAGGAAATTGTTGATCTTGTCGATACACTTGCCGTTGTTCAGGCATGGGCTGCTGGCGCACTCATCTGTATCGATCTCACAGAACTCCCCTTCGTAGCCTGGTCAATTAGCAAGGGAATTAGCATTAGATTAGAGAGACACTGTATTTTCCTAATCATGCTAAAGCTAAACTTCTAACTCCTATTTTGTTAACACACCTTTATAACATGAGTCATTTTACTTTACAATACTGTAGTCATACCTGGCATGCAGATGCAGTGAAAGTCTCCTATCTGATCCAGGCAGGTGGCTTCATTCATACATGGGTTTGACATGCACTCATTAATGTCCAGTTCACAGCGAGGCCCTACATATCCACGCTGACATTTACACTGGAATGACCCTTTTGTGTTTATACACTTCCCTGCATGCTCACAAGGATTGGGACCTGTATAAAAACAGTTATGTTGATGAGCATGCTCAAAAGAACAAAAACAACATGACAATTTATTCAAACTTTGTTTATAAAATAACAGTTATGTTTTGGTTTTCATATGTGTTTTTGCAAGTTTGCAAAATAGTTTACCCAGGGAGCACTCATCAACGTCTTGATCACATGAAGCCCCAAAGTATCCTAAAGGGCAGGTGCAGAAGTGATCCCCATTAACAGGGTGAGTGTCACAGTTAGAGCCCTTTTGACATGGGTTACTGATGCAGGCATCATCCAGCTGGCACAGAAGTCCTTGAACAAAGAACAAAAATAATCCAGAATTAAAAGAACTAAGACATCCAGACTAAAACAATCAATAAATACTAGAATAAACACATAAGGAAAAATATACCGGTGCGGCCGTTGGGACATTCACAGACAAATGAAGCTACTCGGTCGTGACAGGTGGACCCTGAAGAACAGGCAGCACTGGCACAGTCATCAATATTTTCACTGCAGTCATCCCCGGTCCAACCATTGACACAAACACACTGGTAACTGCCAAAAGTGTTGTGGCACGTGCCACCATTTTGGCACGCATTTGGCATCAGTTGACATTCATCAACATCGTCTGTGCACAGTTGACCTACAGAAACAGAAGTGGCTGGTAATGGTATGTTCTGGACTACTGTTGTGTTAGAATGATCTGACTGTTGAACATGACTTACCTGTAAATTCTGGTTTACACTGACAGTTGTAGGTGTTAACACCATCCACACATGTGCCTCCATTCTGGCACTCATGACTGGGACAGTCGTCAATGTTGATGTTGCAGTTTTTCCCCGTAAATCCTGATAGTAACAAATATTGTCTTAAATATTGTAGCACAACCTTTGTTAAATTTCCCACTGTCAATAGCTATTAAATGAGCAGTTAAATGTGGTCAACCGTAAGCACACAAGGTTTGTGGGAATCTTTACAGTTACACAATAAGTAACCACAAGGGTGTTGAAACAGTTTGATGGGGAGAGTAAAACATACATTTTACTGCAGTATATTACAATATCAACAACTTCTTTAAACTTGCATCTTGTATGTAAAATATTACATTATAATAATATACAATATATTAATATAAGAAAACAGATTCTGCCAACTGATTAACAGGTGATAAAGGGGGATCTTTAGTTCATGTTGTCCTTCATTGGACTCTGTACAGAAGGATGTTATCCTTTGACCATTTCCTTATGATAAGCTCTGAAGCTTTCCTTCTGTGGTTCTCCCGAGTGTTACACACAGTATAACAGGAACAGCCCTGCCTAAGTTTATCACCGCAGAGGCTCTGTTTTAACTAAATCTGACTTAATAATAAGACTTAATGAAACAGTTCATCAAGGTAAAACTACCAAGGGAAATCCATTCAAGTTAAAAGTCAAAATACCTTTGATGGAGTTTCTAATACCTCGAATGCAAAAACTAGCAGAGGTGTAACAATTCAGTTCATGAATGGCCAAAAAAATCTACGTTCATATGAACCAATTAGGTTTAGTCATAACATGCTCTTATTGATGCACTAATGTCACACTGTCAAATATGTGCATAAAACAGATTAATTTCCCTCCTCTCATAAAAGTCAGATACGGCAGCTCCGTGCTTCAAACCTCTGTGAGGGGAGGATTGCATGCAAGCGCTGCAACAAGTAATCTGGCCAAGCATTTCACCAAACTACCTTACAGAACACAGAAAGATGACAGGCTGCTATTAGATGTTGAAGTTAACCCATTATTCAGAGCATTCAAAAATCTAAAATACATGACCATATGAATTTATTTAGCTTATATGAAATTAAATACTTAAATTTCCTTATCTTAAATTGTAGTCTAGTTATTAAATTATTTTAATTAGGTCTGTTAATATAATTAATTATTCATTTGATAATAAATAATAAAATATATATATATATATATATATATAT
>JAVQKD010261319.1:0-10552 GCA_036025635.1 Philypnodon grandiceps
GTTTTTGTGAGAATGAGGTTTGATTAATTAAATATTTTGGCATGATGTGAATAAATAAATAAATAAACTCTCTCTGGGCTCTATACCATTACAAGAGGGCTTGCTTCTCATTCTCAAAATTTTATACTAAGTTGATATATAATTTACTGTCTGTGCTCAGTTTGTTAAAATGAGATATATATGTGAACGCTAACCCCAACCCTAATGCTGCAGAATGGGATGAGAAATGGGATAGTAACAACAGCTCCCAGACGAGGGCGCTACTTCACCAAATAAATAAGTGAGCATTGTCTAAAAGAGACGAAGATTTATATTTATAATTAATAACAATAAAAACCTATTGTTAATGGGCAAATAGATGTTTATTACGTGCTTTGATATTGTATTTACTAACTTAATTTTGGGGGGAGTCTGATCCAATTCTAGGCAGATCTTTTTGTCTCTTGTACATTTAATGATACATGTTACATACATTACATTGTCAGTAATTAGTACATTTGAGTAATCCTGTATAAAGCTGATGAAGCTGTTGCTTTTAAACTATTTGTTTATTTCCTGTTTATTTTCCTGTGTTCTGTGAAATAGTGTGGAAACATATGAAAATAATATTGTATAACATGTTTTTATTTTTGTTAAAAGTAATAAACAATAATAAAATAAATACATCCTTCAGTTATAGATGCCGCAGCGGTGGTGCAGTGGATGGGTGCTCGCCCTTCAACCAGAGGGTTGGTGGTTCAAGTCCCTGCCCGAGCACACGCTGTCAGGCCCTCCCGTGGACCCACCACCCGTGGGAGGTACCATACTGGTGCAATGTGTATTGGGCAGTGGTTGAAGGTGGGAGTTCCCTGCTGCTGCCGCAACCCCGTTTCGGAGTGAAAGAAAATGAATGAATGAGTTATAGATGCATGGAGGCTGGGTCAATTCTTTACATACATTCTGCTATTATATCATCATTTTGTAAAAATTAAACAGTAATTAGTGAAGTAATGTCATTCTTTGGCAAATGCACATTTACAACAATGTGGTATCGCAGTATGTTACTTAGGCTGATTGATTTCTTATAAAAGTTCATTCCATTATTCATTTTCTTTTACAAGGCATGAGGTGTATCAGGTAACAGTAGATTGTGCATGTTTGGATCATTATAGTATGCCTCTGACAGGCAGGCTGATATGTTTGTATATTCAGAGTCTTGGTTTTGAGAGGTCCAGAAGAGCTCTACACATCAAAGGCTGTATCCAGGAGGCGCTGCAGCTCCATCAGGTGAGTCTTCTTGTTTCCTGTGGCTGGAGCAGAGGCAGAATCACGGCCAGCGTACCTGTTTACCACACACACAACACATCAGAACAGGTTCACACCAATGGATCATTGTGAGGTTTATGTCATCACAAGCCAACAACTATGAAAACATGGTTCATGGTTGGCACAAATAGATTTGATTCTGCAAATAGATTATATATAGTGCCAGAAAACACAATTTCATTTAAATTGAAAAAAGTCTCAAATCAGAGGAGTGCATTGATCTGAGAGAGACCAGAGGCAACCCTGAACAAGCTGGAGAGCTTCACATCCAAGACTGTAGTAGCTGTCACAGGCCCACTAAACCATACACTCAACATAGCTGTACAATGCATCCCAAATTAGGGAGCTTGAGCAGTTTTTAGATGAAAAATGTACACAAATCAAAGTGATTCCATGTATCAAGCTCATAAAGAGCTGAAATTCTGTGGTTCTACAAAGTATTTTAAATAATATTAGTACTTCAAAAGCATTGTGCATCTTTATGGTTGCTGACATGTGATAAAATTTGACAAAATTTCAGGGTTGTATAGCAGGAATAAAGGAAAAATGCTAAGGCTGCGAATACTTTTGCAAGGCACTGTATAGTGTTAGTGTATATAACAAACAGATGTAAGCTTACAGAACAGGGTGTCTCTTGTTGATGGTGGTGCAGATGCGGGGTTTCACATAGTCGTAGAAGCCCTGGTTCTTGTGCTCCTCCTGACACCACACCAGCTCAGCCTTTGAATAGAGGTCGGTCTCTTTTTTCACCAGATCAAATGGAAATGGGGACAACTACAAATACACATGAAACACATTACATTAACATATTCATACTATTTAAGTGAGTTATTCTTTCACTGTGAGATGATGCTGCAGTGTACCTGTTCAATGCGAACCACAGCTACATCGTTGTCCAGGCCTCTGTTCTTGCGCTCGCGGGTCAGTTCATAGTAAATTTTGCCGGAGCAGAAAATGACTCTCTTCACATTTTCCGGGTTGGCTGATGCAGGCCCATCTTCTGGGATCAAACGTTTGTAGCTAGTGCCTGTGAATTGATCCCACATCAATTAAAATATCAACACAATAATAAAATCTTAGTATGTGGATGTGAAAAAAAAACACGAGTGATCAATGATGGGTGACTCTTAACAGCACAACAACATGGTTTAGGTTCATCTAAGACTTTTTCTCTTGATGATCACCAAAAAGTCAAGTCAAATGGAAATGTTATAGAGACATCTTTGATCCAGCTTTGTTTCTGTCAAGTGTTTACCCGGTAGCATGTTGTCAAAACTCGACTTGGCCTCTGGGTGGCGCAGCAGGGATTTGGGAGTAAACACAATGAGCTGCAATGTACAGATCCGGATTACACAGTGAACATTACTCAGAATGAATCACATGTATAATAATTCACTCACAGGCTTCCTGAAAGGCAGCAGGATCTGACGGCGAAGAACATGAAAGTAGTTGGCTGGAGTCGAGCAGTTGACAACGATCCAATTACAGTCATAAAGCTGACGCATTGCAAAATCATCAGACAGTTTCTATGAAGGACACATTCAAAAACTAATATTTATTCTTGTGAGAATAAGGCCATTGTCAAGCGCATAAATGTATATATCAATAAATAAACAGATTCAATTCCAAATCTGGACACTACTACTGAGAGATTAGACGTGCTTCCAGCGTCGTAGTAAGTCACATTTACACATTTGCTTTTAAAACAAAAAAGCTATTATTGAACTGTCTTTAAATCAAAGCTAAAGAATCACCTGTTCAAACTGGCTTTTGATTTATGTTCATTCTGTTATATTCATGTTCCTGTTTTTGACTGTGTTGTTGCATTGTCTGAAGTGCCTTGCACAATATTTAACTGTTGGTAAGGCTCTATACAAATACATACTGACTGATCGATTATTGAGATAAAGTTCATAACACTAACTTACGGGAAACACATCTCGATCATCATTGCACATTTGTAAAAATCTCTCTGGTCTGGCAGAAGAGTGCTCCGGACCCTGAGTAATAAAGAAAAACACAAACATATAAAGACAACTGAAGCTTTGACTGACATAATGAAAAATGCAAATTATGTAAACAATGTAAAAGATCAGATGGAGTTTCCTGATACGCACCATTCCTTCCATACCGTGAGGCAGGAGCAGAACGATGCCATTCTGTCGGACCCATTTGGCTTGTCCTGGGCTGATGAACTGGTCGATGATGCACTGAGCCGTGTTGTGGAAGTCTCCAAACTGAGCCTCCCACAGAACTAGAGCATTGGGACTGGCCATCGCAAAGCCCAATTCAAATCCTGGTCCAGAAAATCGAGTTTGAGTGACTTACAACATAATGATATCAATTTTAGTAACTTTGTATTTTCTGTCTTACTAGACTACTGCTATCAGTGTCTTCCTACATTCATTTTAACTACAACTCTAACATCTGTGTATGCTTTATACCTAATACGCCGTACTCTGACAGGGAGCTGTTGCAGACAGTGTAAGGGGCTTGATTGGGAGAGATGTAGTTCATTGGAATACAAATCCTCTTATCCACATTCTGGTCGTGGAGAACATGGTGACGATGGCTAGATTTGAGGACAAAAACAATAAATAACTGTAAAAAAAGAACATTAGCTAAAGTGGATCGATTTAGTTTGTTGTCTGGTTTTACCTAAAAGTGCCTCTTTCGACATCTTGCCCACTGAGCCGCACATGGATGCCCTCTTTGAGCAGGGAGCCAAAGGCCATGTACTCCCCAAGAGCCCAGTCACAGAGACGCTGGTTCACCATGTTGGACCGACCCTTTAGGATACGAGACAGACCTGAGGTATTCACATACAACATTTAGTGAGCCACAATTCAGATCATATTTATTCATAAACACTATAGTAATACCCCCGTGTATCGTGAAGTCATCTACTGGAACTGAAGCTGCTGTGTTTCCAATGTGCAGGAGGTCTTCTTCAGTGATCCCCGTGGAAGGACAGCTCATGTTTTTGGGCTGACCCTCGAGGGTGAAAAAATCTGCCATCACATTAAAACACAAGATTATAGATTACATTTCACAAACCTATCTAAGATACCAAAGTAAAGGATACAATAAAATATTTACCAGGCCATGGTGAGTCCAACCAGTGCTTAATATGAAGGATTTTTTCATCTTTGGAGCGAGTGTAGGCTTCTTCACAGATCTGGTCATAATTTGCCACTTGCTTCTAGGTGAAGAAAAATTGCAAAAGCAAATTGTACTTGTTATATATGTACATCATTGTAATAATATGATTGGTGGTATTACACTACTTTGATAGCCACAGCTGCCCTGGGGCAAACTGAAACATCTCTGACCACTACCAAAGACTAACACATTCATACAAGGCTCGTGTCTTGCTCATGGACAAAATGGCATTATAAAGTGGTTGGTGCAGGATTTTCTCACTGGTGGACAACCTTGCTTTACTTCCAGAGCCATTGCCAGCCCATTTAAAACCTACTGTGTAATGGTGTACCTCATATTCCTGTGTTGTGACGACACCTTGAGCGATGAGTTTTTCTCCAAACTTCTGTAGGACACCCTTCTGTTTCTTGATCCTCTTGTACATCAGAGGCTGAGTGAACATGGGCTCATCCATCTCATTGTGTCCATTGCGTCTATAACATACCTGAATGTAGACACACAGGTTTAGAGCACACTTCCTGATGGCACAGACATACAGGTGTGTTCAGCATTCCGTTTACTGTAAACACTTGTGTTTGGAAATCAAGAGCTGATAAACAGTATTAGCTGTCTTCTGATAATAGCAAAGAGGGCAGTGGTCTGACTGTACCAAAACACTTCTCAAAAACCTTCAAAAACTAAACAAACAAATATGGAGAGAAGTGTGTTTCTTACCAGGTCTACCACCACATCTTTATGGAAGGTGTTTCTCCACTCAGCTGCCACTTGGCACACGTACATGACAGCCTCTGGGTCATCAGCGTTCACATGAAAAATGGGAGCGTTGACAACACGGGCCACATCGGTGGGGTAAGGAGAGGAACGGGCCATTCTGGGGTCTGTGGTGAAGCCAATCTACAGAGAGAAACATATTCAATATTCAATTAAAAACTGAACTAAATGTTTTGATATTTTGAAGATCATTTATTATGTAGATTTGAAATGGCCTTCTGTAGTTCCATGTATATAATACCTGGTTGTTGACAACAACATGAACAGTCCCATGAGTGGTGTAAGAAGGCAGGTCGGACAGATGAAAAGTCTCATAGACAATCCCTTGACCAGCAAATGCAGCATCTCCATGGAGGAGTATGGACATCACCTGTGATGATTCAACATCATAAAGTAAACAACTGCAACACCTTGTATACCTGAAAATATGACCCTACCCTCTTGCCCTCTGTGTCCCCACTGTAGAACTGTTCTGCCTTGGTCTTGCCCTGGACCACAGGATCCACTGCCTCCAGGTGTGAGGGGTTGGCCATCAGTGACATGGTGATGTACTTATCACTGACGCGGTTCATCCTTTTGTGGTACATGCCTAAGTGATATTTCACATCACCAGAGCCCTGGTGGGAACAAACAATGACATGTATTGTATTGAATAATATGACCTTACATAATTAACAGTATAATGGTTTTTGTTCAAACCTCGTCTGCTGCCTCTAACTTGGAGTCAAACTGGCAGAAGATTTGCTCCAGCTCCTTCCTGATAACATTGGCCAGCACGTTTAATCTGCCTCTAAACAGACGCA
Source organism: Philypnodon grandiceps (assembly GCA_036025635.1). NCBI lineage: Eukaryota > Metazoa > Chordata > Actinopteri > Gobiiformes > Eleotridae > Philypnodon > Philypnodon grandiceps. The sequence continues at coordinate 6,042 of JAVQKD010261319.1, forward strand.
TAAGAATAGATCATTGTCCTTGTTCAGTTGATACAAGTCTGTATAGTAAATGTGCAGTTACCTGTGGGGCATCCCCATGATGACGCTCTCCACTCCGCTCTGACTGGACTTGTCAATAATTGTTTTCAGAGCTGGGATGAGTGACTCACATCCTTCAAGACCAAAACGTTTTTCTGAAGACCACTTCCTCTGAAGAAACTCCTCAAACCTGTCAACATATTTACAGTTAATGAAATATATGCTTTCTTGATGTGTAATAATTCTTATGAAGTCATAATTAAATGTGCATGCACCTGGTGGAGCGGATCATCCTGCCCAGCAGGGTCCTCCTCTCCTCCAGACTGAACTGCATGATATCTGGGGTCTCAAACTTCTGTCTGATCCACTGACACTGCTCCACATCATTGATAAACATGAACTCCACACCAATGTGCTGACAATATGCCAACTATAACAGAGAGAGTGTTAAATGTGAGTGAAATATGTTTACATGTAAATAGGTTTAGTGTTAGCACACACCTCCAGACGACGTATAATCTCTCTGAGAGGCAGGGCACTCTGACCCCCTCCAATGAACGTGGTGGTGGGCAGATGAAACACTTTGTCCAAGTCAGACTCTGCCAGTCCATAAAAACCTGATAATGAGAAGAATTCAGCAAAGGCAACAGTTCAGCTTGGAACAAAAAATAATGAGTATTATAAAGGCTACGACAGCTGCAGTGTAAAGAGAACATCCAAAATCATCTGTGACCTTCTGGTATGAATACTACAAGAATATGTCCTAAATACTCAATTCAAGGTATTCTATAGTTTTCGTTATAGCATATTGTAAATGGGCACTTAATAAAACAACACAAAAAAACTAGGAGTATGAATGTTTATATTTGTAGGATTACACTGTGTACTGCAGTGCAGACAAACTCTATCTGAAGCTATGACATCCAGACTGTGCTGTACACAGATAAGACTGATCACGGGAGGGGTGAGGTGTCAGTACTGTACATCTATGTAAGCAAATAGATCCACTGCAGTAGGGACAGCTCCCCTGTCAATATGTCCGCGTCAGCTCTCTGTTACACAAGAGATCTTTAGACTTTGCTCCTATCCCTGTGTACCACCTCACACAGAAAAAGGCACACACTGTTTTCTTTGATGATTCAGCATAAAGGCTTGGTTCAGAGAAAGTAATCAATTATAGTATCTGCAATCTAATCAGACCTGAATGAAACAGGCTCAGATAACCCTTGTGTGACCCCAACGGTGATGAGCAAAGGTTAACAAGACCTAGAAAACACAGCGCTCACATTCAGGTAAAACAAACTGTTATGAACTCACACAATATCTTAGTTTTCTGCTGCGTTCAATGGACAGAACTTACAAAACATAGTTAATACTGCCATATCTCTAGAGGCAAAGAGAAACTCTCCAACAATAAAGTCAACACTGAGCTGCTGTTTAACTTTTGACCTTTGTGTCAGAGAGGGAAACATCTATGAATAAGAATAACAGAAGCCTGGTCTATTCATGAAAACAATAACTGGGGCAATATGCTTTTGCTTTTGTTTCACTATGGCAAATGTGTCACATCTATAATTAGGTGGCACAGTAAAATGAGTGGTGTGCTCTAGATGAACGTCCTCTAGTCTTCAAGTTCACATGCATAGTTAAGATGTCTGGCAGAAACAGTTTTGTAACACAGTCATACATGGGCAGATTCAGTGAAGTGACTTGCCCAGGGACACAACAGTGCTCGAACTAGTGACCCTTAACTTTTTACTCACTGCCACTTGGTACATACTTCAATATCTCGACTGGGCTAAAGATTTTTCTTACCAACATTTTGGAAGCCCACTGCACAGGGGGTATCGTCAAAGTCTACACAGCTGATGCCTAGTGGGTCCAGCTTTGCGATGTGATGGCCTCGAACCTAGAGCAATACGGAAAATACAAGGTGTTAATGGTTGAATGCACCACTGAGGTCCAAGTGTCTTTAAGATAGTGTATATAATATTCAGGGACCATCAACCATGAGAACGATACAATCATTTAGTGTCAGATGGAACTAAACAATTCATCAAGTTTAATAATCCAAATAAACGAGGACAAAACAAGGACTCCACCAAGACGAAATAAACCAGGATCAAGGATGTGGATTTTTGCGTGGTGCATTTATTTATTCTGTGAAAGCAGCTGAGCACTGCCTACAAAGGTGACTTATTTTGGCTTTGGGCAACTGACTTTATTTACCACTAACAAATACTTTGAACTGCTTTTACCTGGTAGGCCCGAATGAGTGAATGTACAGCCAGATGATCTGCTACCAATTTCTCCGTATTGGCCTGTGCCCCCAGCACAGTTTGGGCACTGACCACTCCCTGGGATGTCCCGTTAAGATGCAGAGGACTGTGGTAGGCCAGACCAGGTGGCACCCCGGCATTAGCATTACGGAAAAATACATCCCAGGACTACCAGGGACAAAGGACAGTGGAAAGAAAAGACATTAGCATATTCACAGCTTCATTGTAGTAAAACAGCTTTGACTTTTCTCATCATTTACAGTTTAAAATCATGTGTTGTTCAGGTATTAGGTCACAATACTAGAATGTTAAAATACCGTGGGGGTAAAAACCCAGCCTGTAATACTGTGTGCCTGATACATACATTAGAAACACTGTCATGTCAGTAGTTCTCCATCCTGTACAACATGTATGTTATGTTCACATCGCTCTGCTGTTTGAGAGAATATTGGACTATTGGACATTGTTTTGAAAGAGGGATGAGAGACGTCACTCTTTAGTTTAGTGACAGTCAAATATTTGTTGTATAACCTTTGTCCTAGTCTTGGGAAAAGCAAAACCCTAAGAGAAACCCCATTATAAGATATACCTTGTGCACATTATTGGGATTCTCCAGCCAGGCAAAGTACATCTCTTCCACATAGTTAGAGCTGGTGGCGTTTAGAAAGGGTTCTGAAGACACCGGTGCAGCCAGGCGCCTCAGGGGCACAACTGTCCTGGGAGCCCCTTTGGCCAGCAGTGGTCTGGGCTGAGATGTACTCAGTGGAATCTGTAAAACAGGCCCAAACCGAGCCACAGTAGTCCTTAAGCGGTGCATGACTGCAGTTCAACCGCTCCACTGCGCGTTTATCCCCCGAGTTACCGCACGGTCCAAGCGTGTCCTCCTGATCCGTTGAGTCAGAGCGCGGCTCCTCGCATCTCCCGCGAAGCCTCTTCTTTCTGTCCTCACGGTACCTGCTGCAGAAAGTATCAAACTTTATAAAGACACATTCTTCCAGCAAACTTGAGCAAATATATAAAATGCAATATTACCTATAGACAGCAGATCTAGATCGGAAAAAAGCAGCTTTGGCATAAAACAAGCACCGACACTTACTCCTCAAGCCATTCTATTATATTTTAAATTTGGTTTCAATGGGCCCCACCCCCCAGAATGCATTTAACCGGTACAACAACAATAGTAGCCTGATCACGTGCAGAATCTCTCAACACTCGTATAACTTATGAATGAACCATATCTCTATAACGTATTGACAATTTAATAGCGGTTACTTTTCAGTTTGTTACCTTTTCGTTTTCACTCTGCTCCCGCGTTTTTCCCGTTTTTCCTCAGCCTGTAGCGGTTGTGTGTTCCGTGTTGTGTTGCGTCCTGCGCGTGGAGGGAACAGACGCAAACTGAGCCGAGGAGCCTAGCGCGCGCTCTAATCAGCACCGGATCGTCATGTCGACGTCAGGAGTGCGTTTCAAAAGACCGAGAAAACTAGTTCATTTCGCCCAGTGCAAATTGTGTTGGAAACCCCGATACCTTACTAAATGATTGCGTAAAAAGTAGACATATGTTTATTTTGAAGGCGTGGTGGGCTATAATAAATGTGCCTACTGTGGTTTTCAGACTGTTTAGTCCTCTTTCACAGATGTTTTACCAGCTATAGCCTAGTCCTGGTTTAGTTTTGGTTTGCAGCACCGATTCAGCAATAGGCCTATTTATCTCTACACCGGGGTTCATCCTGATTTGGGGCAGATTAATTAATCAAAATCAGGTTTTTGAAAGGTTTTATGTTTCTATATAGGCCTCTAGCCAGTATGGTGTAATGTTTGAAATAACAAAGTAACTGTTTGCTGCACGTGTTTAAACAGCGATGGGCTTATATATATGATCACTCTTGAAAACTGATGACTGGTCAGACTGAACAAAGGTCGTGCTAATTACAAAAGGTACACACGCACACACGCGCGCGCGCACACACACACACACACACACACGCACCCCCTCACACAGAGCAACATCAGTTTTAATTAAAAGTTTTATTACACTACAGTCTCAACCATCCACCAAAAACATAAACAAGTAAACCAGCATCTGGCCCTATAATTGCATAAGTGCTTCTTTTGCTTCAGTGAATCCACATTTATGCTGATTTGGCGCCATCTCGAAAGTGTATGATATATTAAAAAAAGGGATTGTGTTGAAAATGTTGCAAGTAATGATACTTG
>JAVQKD010261694.1:0-14936 GCA_036025635.1 Philypnodon grandiceps
TGTTGTTTGATTGATTCAATAAGTTCTCTTAGCCAATCAAATATCAATAAAACAATTGGGTAGACAACAGGAAAACTGGCACATCCTCATATTAGCTTGCATTTGCAGCAGACTCTGCTGAATGTGTGGCCTACAAACACTGGACGGTATATAGTGTTCAGGTCAGGGGAATGGGGCCAGTGTTCTAGACTCTCTGTTTATGTGGGAGATGACTTTGGCTGTCTCTGAGATTTATCCTCCACAACTGAAGCAGACAGAAACACAAGTTGCATCAGTTACATAATGTTCAGCGAGGACTGTCCTGTCTTCAGAAATGATGCATGCGGCTGATTGTGTGCGTGTATTTGTGTGTCCCTAACCCTTGTATGCATGCACGCTCGGTTGTCTCCCACCATTTGTCCTCCTCTGGGAGCTAGTTTATTTACTCGCAGGCCCAAATGTAACATGGCGACCGTAACTGGCATTTTATTAAGTGTGCCTCGATGTGTCTCCTGCACACCACTGTGCAGTCATCAGCCCTCTGCTGCTCCAGACTTATTAAATCAGACACACACAGGCCCAGGGTAAACTGTACACTATGCCATTTAATACACTGAATGTGGCTAATGGGAGTTCACAGAGATATGTATTTGGAGCTTGTATTGTGCATTGAAGTTACAGTAAATATCAACAACTGTTTAGATGTGCCCCATGGCTACAAGTATCACTCAACACAGAGCTATGGCCACTGTAAACAGCCAGTGTCTGCAATGTTTATAGTGATATCCTGGAATGCATGTGGGCTGAGTAAACTCACACTAAGGCCATACTTACACTAGGCCTGATGCAACTCTTCTTTACAGTTGAAAATCTCAGTGTAAATACAATAGATTCCAGTCCATCAACAACAACAGATAATATTGCAATATAAATCTAAAATCTAAAATATATCAGTGAAATGCTCCTGACAAATGACAGTAAGTTAATTCATGCAAACCAGAAAAAGGCCATATGGCAGCCACCCACTTCCTGATGATTTGTCTTTTCCTTCACTGCCTTTGCACCTCGTTCTGTCTTGTTTAGTGAAATGATTTACCACACTACGCTCTGACACACACACACACACACACACACACACACACACACACACACACACACACACACACACACACACACACACACAGATGCGGTGTATGGCAGCTGAGCCTCTGTGAGCACCAACAGCTGTAATGCAATGATAAGGCAGCACTACCCAAGGCTGAGCTTTCATTTTTTTAGCCACAGTCACAATCCCCCTACTGCACGGACTATATTACAACCATACACTGCTCCTGTCTGAGTATATTTCGGCCCTGTGTGAAGACCACTGACACAGACAAGATCAACTGACTCTTATCACATCTGGATGAGAGACATGAGACGCAAAGGAAAGGAATGACTTTTTCTTGGCACAATGTCCCCAGTGCAAGGCCAGCCCTCCATTTCCAGGGCTGTGACAGTGATCTATGCGTCCGGGTGGGCAATATAGTTTTTCCTCCCCCTGTCTTAATCTCTGATCGACTATATAGATAGAGAGCTTCTCGGCTGAAGGAATGATGAGAAGACCCACCCAGTTGTGCTTTATCAAGGTCGTTCTTCTGGAGTCAACTCTATCATGGTTCACGCTGTCACACTGGGCTGGGCTGGATTCAAAAGAGGAAATCGACTGCAACATAACAAACACACATGTTTTTAGTTCAGCCAAAATGGTGTCCTTGGTTGTCTGATTCCATGTACATGTATACCTCTTGTCTCTGCCACTGACTATTGCTACCTAATTGGAGTGGTACCCTGTGCATGATTTGAGGTTGATGGGCAAAGTACACAAAGATAACCCAACCAGACACAAGGAGAATGTGCAAACTCCACATCGAGTCCAAAAACCTTCCCACCTTGACAGAAATGAACTAATATGCTCATTACTGTCTTTCGCATACAGATAATTAGTCTGGAAATGAAATCTATTAGAATCTCTCACACATTTATATTTATCACATAACTTTTGAGGCCTACAATAAAACGGTGACTTTGATGTGTCTTTGAAGATATTCTCATGCAGATGAAACACCTGCAGCGTGTGGGATGATCAAAAGCGTCAGATTGTTCGAAAAATCTGAAAGTAAATGAGGTGCGGAGGATGTGTTTTTGCTCCTGTTTTAGATACACACAACAGATCATGTGTGTTAATGTCGCTATGTTTTACAAAGTTGGAGGACAGTGACTGAATGCTGAACATTAGCTTTGACTAAAAATGTCACAAAATACAAAGCTTTAATGTTTGTTCTGTTTACTAATCTTTGTTTCTGATTACACATGATGTTATTGCAATATTAACATTCAAACGCAAAAGTAAAGTACCACCCCTGGTCTGGGTAACAGCTCATCTGGCAAGTCAGGTTAACAGAACGGCTGTCGTGGTTTTAATTTAACAATTTTAGCAGCTCCTGCCCACTAAAGCCCATATTAATGATACACTAAGTGTCCAGTTGGGTGCACCTCCCACTATAAACATTACAAGGCCATATTTTGCAACCACTTGTCTTTACTAATACACCCCCACACATTTATGTACTGGATCTCAACATATCTCAAGCTTCCTGTCTCCATCTCTCGTCGTAATGTTTCTCCAATTACCACCAATTACCGCTCTCTGCTGCGCCGCATAGTGAAAAAGATGAACGCTCAAATACCAAAGTCATCGGACCACTTATTGAACGCACCGCCCCTCTATCCCGGCGTGCTGTTCCCCATATTGATTTTCTAAAGGGGATGCTGCTGATCCATGAAGGCAACACGGTGGCATATATTAGAGCCATTTGAGCCAATTAGAGTGATGTATGTCTGGGCACCCGTTGGCGGCGTAGTTGGCGACACACTCGGGTGGAGACACACGCGTCATTTTTCAGAGTAATTAGAAAAACATCAGTGACAGTGACAGGAAGGGGGAGAGAGAGAGTAACCTCAGAGTCTAACACTCAACAAGGGCTGATTTATGAATGAAATTTGACTTTGATGTCTCACATTATTCATTTAACAGAGATAGATGCCTTATTTTAAATTAAAATTACGGATTAGTTCCCATCTCACACCAAGTGTTTCCATTAACACATGTCTCGGTGTACACAGTTATAGTGGCATTCAATAACAACACAATAGCTAACGTTTGCAGACCATGCCAGTGTATGCATTGCAATGTAGCTGGCACTGAAAAAGCATGTTTCTCTGTATTATCAGCAGCCATAAATCAATGTTGACAAAGTGTCTGTGGTACAGGTGTCACTAGTGGTATGCAGACTTTGAAGTTCAGGATTAATATTGTCTTCATTTAGAGCCAGTTTTGTCCCAGTTTTAGATTTCATGTACGGACCACCACTGCTTAGTCCTGAGGTAGTCTTGGTTTCGATTCGGTTTAGAACTGGTTTAGTCTTGGCATAATCCTAATTTAGACGTTTAGAAGTTGAATCTAAAAGCTACATTACATGATAATATGGACTTGTTTTTCCCCAATATGACATTAAGCCTATAGGTGGCGCTCTTGACAGGCCCTACTATGTCTTTGGCATGTAACTTACTGCACACTAAAAGAAGCTTAACCTGTGCAGTGAGCCATAGGAGTCCTATATGTGCCAGGACGGGTCTGTGTACATGTGCACACACATTCTATTTTTCTCTTCAACGCTTCTGTGGACATGATCATCGGTGCCCACTTAAATCCTCCCCAACACAGTCACACCCAGATAAACAGCAAGCTGGTGTGTCTATGCAAGCATGTAAGTGTGTCTGCATGTGTGTGTGTGCATAGAATATACAGTACTGGGGCCATATATACCAGCTGACTACCTGTCTCTTCTCCCAACTTCAAAGCTCGACACTGTTAATGCAAATTCAACATGACGAGCCGCCTCTCCGCACATGCCACAAGAACACTCTCATCACATCATAGCAAACATTTTACATAGTGACAAAGATTATGCGTCAGATTCTGCATTATTTGTTTTTCCTGAATACAATCTGTGACCAGGGCTGTACACAAGAGTTTTTTTCACTCATCACTCTTCACTTCATCTCTAATGTAAGCTATAGTTATTGGTTTTGACTTCATTTGGGCGTCTTAGTTTTGTGACTTGGTAAATGAGTCTTTTCATGTTACTGAAGGGTCATTATAAAACCTTTGCCCCTAATGATCAAATACTATGAAGACAACTGAGCTTGTAGAGACAGACTTGCAGTGGTAATGTAGACGTGCCGACTGTCTGACTGTGTTTTATCTGACGATTAATTAAGTCATAACAGTGTCCTCAGCTTTAATAGAGGGACTGGTCCTGGTTCATGTGTTTACCACTGCCCCACTGTTTGAGAATGGCCTCAATAATACAGTACATTAAACTAAGATGAATATGACCCAAAATGAACATTGCTTGCATTTTGAAATGGTGGATATGATAGGATCAGAAGATTGAAGGTCAATGAAACTAACTACAGCCACATTGGGTATAGGAATGAATAAGAGCTTTGTGGACCCATTGAGAATTTACCCCTGAACTAGAAGCTAACTACTATCTTTATTATGGTGAGATGTGCCATTCATATGTAGTTTATCTTGTATAATCTCTATGGGCATTTCTCCTCTATGTCTGTTTCTTTTCATTAGTCAACTCCAGTGGGGGATGTTAATCATTGATAATTGAAGATCCCGCTGGGAGTAAACGAGCTTTAATCTGACAGCTCAGTGCATACCATTAACACCGGGGGCTTAGGCATTAGGATGGCACATTTACAGCTATGACACAGGATTCACTGTCATCGACTTCAGCGTCCACATCTGACTGATCTATAGTTTCATAGTTTATTTTTTCCTCTATCTACATACGTCCCCATAGAAACCAGTACTGTGCATTTATTTCTCAAAGTAAAATCTGTTGATAGTTTAGAGACACGAGTCCTCTTCTGTTTTCAGTTTGTGCCATATGTTCCTCTATGCACAACCTGATGCAATTTGACAGATAAGGCCAGAATGTATTGTATTTTCCCTTGAGATGAGTTCTGTGCTTATATCAGACAGCAAAGGATTGGGAAGAGGACAAATCTAAAGATAGTGGTGCATCTTTGCAGTGTGAAGATAAGAAAAGTTCTAAACTACACAAATAATGGGTCTGCTCCAATCTCAGTTCTGAGCTGGTTTAGCTTTCACCCATCACTGTTTTATATCATGTCCTTCTGAGCCTTAAAGGGCCCACATACACTATATTGTGTTGAACACATTTAAACAGCACAGCCTCTTGCCAGTGTGCCCCAGTTTCTCTCTTTATCCAAGGATCACTAGTAGCTAGAGCCTAATCCAACAGCTATGGGTTTGAGGTGGGGTACGCTCTTGACAATGGCCATTTAGTTGCTGGGCTGACACTTAAGACATACAGACTGTCAATGAAATCATATATTAAAGTGGATCCTTTATAAGTGACAGCTGCAAAACAGTGAAGATGAACTTAAATTACCAGAGCTTTCATTGTTACCATCTGTTGCACTGCATATTAAGTCCCCATCAAAAGTACACTAAAACTAATCAATTAAGACCAACTAATACTTTTTTAATTACAGTATGTGTCAAAAAATGCACCTGTTTGTAAATACTTGTTGATGTTAAATTACAATGAGATTGACCTCTCTGGCCACCGTAGTGTTGAAGGTTGCAACCTGTTGTTGGATTAGAAGCCTCTCAGCCGGCTCTGCTGCAGATTGGGATTGACTCTGGACTCAGGGCCATCCTCTTACTGCTAATTGGTTAACCCTGTAATCCAGCTGGCGGTCAGTAATACCACTCTCCAAAGGCAGCTTGTTTGGCTGGAGCTCGGCCCACTTTAGCTCAAAACTGCTGTTCAACGCAATGTGGTGTCATTAACTACAGATCCAGAACTAGTACATTAGTGAGTGGGGTGAGATTCTGTGGGTTTAATAGCCATTTGGATCAACAGTGAAAGAATTGTGTGCTAGTAAAAAGTAAATGCTTAAACAATGCCTAAGCTATGATAATGTTTTTACATATTTAGTATACTGTGCTGGTTTTTTTTTATGCAAGATTGTATTTCTTTGGTAATCACATATCAGTAACTGTTTACAAACACTTTCCCATAAGAGGCACTTTGGCGAAGTGGCGAACACACAATATTTTTCTATATATTTATATTCCTGAACAGAGCCTTCTGTGTGACTGTGTTTTCTCCGGGTATCCCAGTTCTCTCATTAACCACAAAGCATGCACTGCTGACCAGGCTCAAGATTTATACGTTATAAGTGCAAACAACAAATAGGATTTTAAATTAAGGATCACAAAATATGCTATAAAATAAATGGACAACAAATCAATAAATAAACTAAATGGAAATTGTAAATTGGGTTTCTGGATTAGCATTTTTTGAATTTGCAAATGTTGGCAATGTCTGTAGATTTTTATCCTCCAAAAAACCCAGTACCCAGATTTGGCAGTTACATTGACACTAAAATAGGTCAACTCTAAATTGGTTTACTGATTAGCACGTTGAAACGAGGGATGCTAAAGTTATCAGCGTGATGAGATAATGGGGGTGATGCATGGACCAGCTCCAAGCCAAAGCGCCCAGTGAGAGAAATCATACTGGACAGGTAATCTGAATGAAGATAAACCAGCGCTCCTCAGATCTTAATTACTACTTACACCATCTAATTGTATTGACATGCACGGTCTGCCAGTGCTTGCGTTTAGACCAACGGCAATACGCTTAAAGACAACTCGATGCCATATGTTAGTGTGAGAGCTGTCAACGTGGATTTGAAAGATTTCTCCTTTGCAGAGTCCTCTTTGGCATATATTGGCTAACTGGACCAATGCAATGTCTATGTTTAGTGATCTGACTAATGACAAACATGACGGTTGCATAACAAAATGCTAAGACTAATTGATTCAGGTGATGAGTTGTAGCGTATGGCAGTTTGTGTATCTGTACTTGTGTATGTTAGTGCGATCTTGGATGTCAGCCAATGGTCCATTATGGGGGAGGATTAGACAGAGGCCAATAAGAGGCTCCTTAATGGGCAGCTGTGGCCTCATCTGGCAAATACTCCGGGTCCCAAAGTGATCGTTTCTTTTCTTTACACAAAGAAATTACAGTTTATTCACCTGTTCCAAATCCAGTGGCCTTATGTAGCTGGTGGTGGTAAGCTACTTCTAGCCACAGCTGTCCTGGGGCAGTCTGAGGGCCATTCTGCACCTACTGTCTCTCCGACAACCACCAAACACTAATCACACAGTATTCATATATAGGCAATGTGGGTTAAGCGTCTTGCCCTAGGACACAGCAACAGCATTCCTAGTTTTGAGCGTGATTCAAACTGCCAACCACTCTGAGCCACTCCATACCAACACCAAAATTGTGAGATAGGGAAATATTTAGGCACAGCTCACCTCTCAAGAGCTCCTACGTGTGGTACAATTGAGTCCAATATTCAGTCATTACACTATCACACATTGGTGGTGGTGAACTCCCTCTGCCATGGCTGCCCTGGGCCAGGTTGATAGAAGGTAACATGAAGGCTAACATATAGGATTGCTCACTGGTCATAGTGGGTTTTAGGTGACATTATACTGTATATTGGTTGTATATATGTTTACATTGTCTTATTAACAAAATGAATTTCTTTAGCAGACCTCTATATTGGTTTACAGACTTGATCCAAACAAATAGACCAGATACTGTTGTGAGGTGATCAATAGAAGAAGCACATGCATTCCCTATGGGAGTCTTCCTCTTAAATCCTATAGAGTACTGGATTTAGCATTTCTGAGGCTATTCCATTACAGTATTGATTGGGAAATAATTATCCATTCCCAGCGTATTTTCTTGTTTGCTAACCTCCATTTGTCTTGTTTGGGTTCACGCTGACTTTATCGCTCTCTCAGTAATCAAGCCTGGCATCAGCTACAGCCATTAGTTGAAGAGTAATCCTAGTTTTCTGCATTTCTTCACAAGGGAACAACATTCTTACAGTTTTTCATTGTACAAATAGTGTGGCCTTTTAAAATGTATGAGTATTCAATCTGGAGGCCTGGTGTTTAGCGCTGGGTGTGAAATTGTGATGGCTTGAATGTTGATAAATGTGTTTCTTCAGACCCCCTATGGCTCATTAAAGTGGGCAGGTGCCAGAAAAGCATTTGTTTTTTAATAATATTCAACAACAATATACGGCGGAGGCTAAGCATATAATACGGCTGGCTGGGTGGTCTCTGTGTGTGTGCAAAAGATGAGGCTGAAAAATGAACGTTATTTTAATCCAAGGTCATACCACTGCTATTTAAAACATGGAAGCCCCAGTTGATATTAGGCAGACACAGAAGAATACATGTGACACTAGGATGAAATTGATGTGTGAGACGAGGCTATATTTTGGTGTAGTAACATGAGATAAGCAATAGTCAAAAAGCTATTTCAAATGCATTCCATACAGCATACTGGTCCTGTAGTTTTTGTCCCACTGAGTTTAATTTGTATATTTTCTTTTAAGATAATATTGTATTATGAGCCCAGTCAATTCCCCAAACCCTTCACATTATAAGCCTATAAATAAACATACTGAGGCCAAGTGCTGAGAGCAAGAACACTCTCCCAGTTGGTGAATCACACTCTGTTCATCATCTGTTACATTCTGGCTGCAATTGATATCTGCAGCTCTGGAAAAGTCTTCTTCGGGCAGGGCGTTTTGGGCCGCCAAGTTCAAATTATTTGACTATTCTGTGGAATGGCTCCTCTTTTCCGAAATCATCACCACATGTCTGCTTTTCCTTGTAGGCTAAGTGGAGCGTGACAACCTAAGGACAAAGATTAAGTACAGTGGGTTACATGGAGAAGGGACCCTATTCTTCACCACTGTGGGCATGTTTTTCTATTAATAATATGGTGGACAGTTCAGGAATGTGTTCAAGCAAGCAAAATGTTATACCACTATTTGGCAGAAATGAAATGTTTTGAATGAATTTTGTTTGCCTTAAGGTCAGGATTTCACATTTTGTAATTGGAAAAAATTAATGAAGTGCATGTTACTTTTGGATTCTCTTCCACTAGGCCACATCCACTTCATACACCAAAATCTGATTGTATTGTATTTGAGCAAAAATAATTACTAATTAAGTCTTCTGAGAAAAACGGAGACTTTGAGAAACTCCGTGGATTGTATTATAAGAGCGATCACAAGAAAGCCAACTCCAGACCTCTGTTTGTTATTCTCATACTTCCTGGCAATGCGTGTTTCATGTGTGAGACAGTGAGAGGGGAGGGGGTTTTTGGCAGTACAAAATCAGGTAGTGCAGCGTAGGAAGGTGAAACAAAGTGTCATCAGCTCCTGAGAAGATCGGTGCCTCAGCATTCAGGATTACTCCAACACGCTTTAATGGAACATACTAGCAAACTTTTTGACTCAAAGGCCACATGGGGTTTAAAAATGTGCCAAGTGGGCCGGCTGAGAATGTATTTTTTGTAAACTGCAACCAATTCTTGACAAATGAGACATACAGCCTTCGATCGATGTGGAGTCAACTGGTTACTGCAGGTTATAACAATTATAGGGATAAATTGGCAATATAAGAAAATGCTTGGCGGGCCGGATTAAAGAACCCATGGGCCTCAGTTTGCTCACCCCTGATCTAGAAGCTCAGAAAAGTTGAGTTTGCATAATAGTGGTCCCTTCGTTTGGCTGTATTTTCTATTTTGTGTAAACGGTGGTTGGTGTATTGCTGAGTTTTGAAAGAGACAAGACAACGGGCAGCTCCCATTTCTTTCCTGTTGAGGTTGTCAGTGCATGACTTGGAGACGTGCTCAGGAGGCAGTGCTGACTAAAGCAGACACAGGGCTCTCTCTGCCAGAGTCCTGTCAATGGCCAGACCACAAGTGAAAATGAGTCTCCTTGGTTTAGAGCAGTGGTAGGAAACAGCAGGAGAAAGATCAGATACACTCTATGCAGCAGCAATATGAGAGGATTATAGTGATCGGGCTCTTATCAAATATATGTCTCTGTAAAGGACATGAAGAACAATGTAGTGATTGTGTTTAAGCCAAAATACTTACAAAATAGCTAGCCTTGTCTCTCAGTTGTGCTATTAGTTAGGTTATTAATTCCATTTGTTCAATTTGCTGTGCTTATTCCTGGTATCCTGGTTAAGTAACGATGGGCCTATGCAGTTTCTGTCATTATGATCAGACAGTTACAGTTACAAAATGAGTCTCTTGGTACTCCTTGTTTGTTTTTGTGTTTATACATGTTTACTTTGACCTTGCTTATCTGTTTAGTAACACACTGCTCTTCTTCGTGCATGTCTTGAACCAGATAATCACATTCCCCTAATTCTCCTTAGCCGGGCTCTCCACCCCGTCCCACCTATCGCCTTAACCCAGTGTGGCTCACTTTAATCACAGTGTCCAAACCATGGTGGCCTTTGCCCATAGACGCTGATCTAAGCCCCAACACAGAGGTCCCAGTCTCCCCTCATCACTGGTCATTCATCATCCAGACACAGGCTAATGCCCCGGGCCACTTCTGTCTGCTGCAAGGGGACGCTAGCATGCAGCTAACGCTCTACCTCAGCAGAATGGATGCTTGTGCAAAGTTAGTTGATTCATGATGATCAATAAGCTATTATTAGTGTTAATGTAGTTATCAAAGGCCTCAGGGAAGAGCGATGAGAGGGAGCAGAAATAAATGGAAGTGGTGCTGACTGTAGCATTTTATTAACCCTTAATATTTTAATGTATTTGTTTAAAAATATTTAATCATTTACATTTTGGCTTTTGGTATTTTTTGGCAAGTGAGAGACTACAGATGGATGTATAAAAACATGCAGTGAAATTGGTTTTCTATATGTGGCCACATCATTTACTTTACTTTACATCTAGCAACTATGGGCCTTAGGTAGGATGTGCCCTGGTTGATTTTCACCATTATCTCCAAGACAAAAGTAAATAAGATGAAGATGGTCTTTCCACAAACTACAGCAGCCTAAGAGAGTCAAAACACATCAATGATAGATCAGGAGTCAGGATACAACAGAAATGTTTGAATAACTTTATTATGTATACTTTAGTCAATGCACATTTAATACTACCCCCATTATGCTACAGGCTATGCTATTGTTTCTTTATTTCACCCCATTATAACAATTTGTATTGGTCCCTGTATGAACGATGTTGTGGGCTAAGCTTTGGGTGTCTTCCAGCTGTGTCCCTAAACTCAAGGACATTAGTCATTAGTGCTCCCCTAACAATCACAGAGGGGATGTAAGCCTATGTTCCTGTAGAAATGCCTTTCAGAAAACCTTAACCAGGAGGCCCTCGTGTTCTTGGCGAGTTTTGTGGCCCTCCATGGATCCCCCTGACGTCACGGGCGGGCAGAGCGGTATGCCATCTGTTGTTTGAAACGGAGACAGAATGAAAACCTATTTTTACAGTTGTTTACAGAAAGGTAAAAACAACAGTGATTGAGGTGGATTGACTGATAGACTGAGAAAGTAATTGGCAAATAGCAGTGCAGACTAGAGGCAATACATGAACAATGATGCAGTCTCAACCATATTCAACCATTTTAATATTAGTAGCTGACTTGTTGCAGTTGCTAGCTTGACTAAATGGAATTCTAAGATCATATTTTTGTGAAAATGTATTGCATTAACGTTGGCAGTTGGTTGGATGGCACTGTGGACTGAAAGGCTTTACTGTAGGCCTACTGAATTGTGGGGACTTGACATCTTTTGACAATCCAAAAACCTCGTGGAACAAAAATAAGTCCAAGTCTATAATGAGAGTGGTACTTGACATCCAGCTGGTCAAAAATTGTTAGCTTCTTTGACATTTCATGCAACTCTATTCAAGACACATTTGGCCTAATACATGCAGATGAGACTGACTAAGGCCCATAGTTGCTGGCATACGTTTCAGTCACCCCCGTCCCCTAACAAGAATAAAAAGATTAGACCAAATGAATGTATTTTATTTTGTTTGAACAGCTAACCAAGGGTGTCTGGAGGTTAAGACACAGGCCTGTCCTGTACATGTACCAGTCTGCCTCACTCCTTTGTGCTTCTCGGCAGGAATAGCTAATGCTGTTGCCTTTGCCGTCTGTATAGATTGTGAATTCCAGTTCTGCCTCTGTTTGAATCATTGGTATTCAGGACGCGGGTCAGGAGTAGCGGATGTGTCTGGCAGAATCGACATGTACAGGTTTATTGAAATACTCTGTTCATTCTCTCGGTAATTGCTCTACGCTCTTACCCCAAATTTCATACGCAGCTCCTATTTTCTCTCCTCGGCTTCTCCTCGCTCAATCTCATTTCTTGTACAGTGTCCTTCCCCTTGTGTTGATGGATCCTTACTGGTCGTCAACCCTGATTTTTTTTCTGATCCCATTTTGTCTCGCTTAGCTTACCATGCTTTTTCATCTTCATTACTATTCTGTACAGGCTCGTCTCACTGTCCCCCTTTTCTCACCGGTAAGATTGGAGAGGACTGTAACGGAGATGCTATCACGGTTCTCATGAATAGGTTATGCAGATGTCAGTGGCATCATTATAACTCATAAATACATGCCTTATTACATGACTACTATTCAGGTTTCCTATTCATGTGTGCCTAACTAGCTGGCTCATAAAAATATCAGAAATAGTTTTCATTGTGCCTGGCATAACATGGCAGCAGTACTGTGCAAATGTTTTAGTCAGGTTTGAAAACATGCTGTTCAGGTATATTGCTTTCTTTCCTGCTTATTCCTGTGTGTGCCTGGAGCCTATTCCGTGCAACTATGGGGCTGAGGTGGGGCGCACAGAAAGCAAAATTTAGTCGCAGGGCTGACACACAAGGTTCAATTTACATGCATGTCTTTGGACAGCCACTTATTTGTTTCATTTCCATTAGTTTACAAAATACAAAGTAAGAAAAATCCAGTCATGTCACCACATTTTGGAAGGACAGGTTGGTTCTTTCCACCATTTCATCAGTGGTTGTAGGCTGCTCACATCTTTCTGTCTCTTCATGCTAATCCCAGACCGGCTCAGTGATGACTATAGATGAAGATAGTTACTAAACAGAAATCTAATGGTCTTATGTCACAATGGTAAAGGTACTGATCCAGAAAACTATCCAGAACAATCTAGAATTCCTGACCATCTTCATTTCTTAACATTTGCCTATAACATTTGCATAGTACTGTATATGACATGTTCTCCATTGTCTCTTGCTTTTGCTGTAACACAGGGGCAATCTATGCAAATACCATTTTCAGTTCACCTGCGCTAGACTTCACCTAGTGTTTGCATTTGAGAGATAACTAAGCTGTATTACTGATCTCTCTATCTCCTTTGTGCTTGGCTCTGCTCGGTGGTACCTAAAAAAACATGTAGTGCAGAACTCCTTTCACAGCTTGAAATCCGCCAACCACTTCATCTGTGCTCTTCAATGCCTCGTCTATAGTCTCTTCCTTACTCTCTTCCCCATGTCTTGATTCTTCTTGGACTTTTCGTGCCGGTCCCAAAGAGAGTGGTAACCTTGTGCACACCTCATCATGTGTACCTTACAAGTCTTGTACATCTGATTGTCTGTGCTGTGAACTTTGTTTGAGAAGTCTCAAGTTAACTTCCACAGAGGATGTCCTGGAGCAGACGGGAAAAGAGGTCTGAACTGTTAAGACAAGATAAAACTAATACATGTTGGATTTTGTTATCCTCTCTAAGCAAAAACTATTTATTCATATTATTTATTGATTGATTTAATTTTTAAAGGTGTTATTTTTAGATGATTTAATAGTCTCTTTAATATCAAACATAGGAAAAATATGTTTATAAATATTAAAAAATCAATAGTGGTCAACTATTTTTTTATTTAACCAGGTAAGCCAATTGAGAACCAATTCTCATTTACAATGGCGACCTGGCCACATTCATTCATAGGCAATGTATGTTAAGTGTCTTGCCCAGGGACACAATGACAGCGTGTGCTTGGACTGGGACTCAAACCACCAACCCTCTGGTTGAAGGGCGAGCGCCAACCCACTGCACCACTGCCGCCCAACTATTGGTGCCTACCTAGTCCAAACCATATCCTACAAAGAATGCATACTCTGTTGCTGAGAATTGAGGATCCTCTTATTAGTAGTCCATAATATTGAACTGGACTCATTACCAGCAATTTGCGTCAGTCTTGTTCCCTATTTTCTACTGTCATTTTAGACACCCATCATTATGTGAAATGGAAAAAAAGTATTTATATAATCATCAAGAAATATATGAACCAAACCTGAAAGTGAGATTGCACAATAAAAATATATATTGTCCTTCTAACACGTAATGGCAACATGCAGCCTTTGCACATTCATTCATTTTGGTGAGGACATACTAAAGGCAATGACCAACTTTGTCGATGTGCTGCCTGGGGTGAATGTAGCTGTTAGTGATGCATCATTTAAGAGATACATAGAGTGCCTTATGTATGAGTGTATGGACATTATTATACTAAGCTTTTCATATTATTTGTGTGCAATTGATAAACTCACACCCATTAGTCCATCAGAGTGCACAGCAGCGTATAGGGAGAAGCCACTTGATGTTACAGGGCAGCTTGGCCTATGTGCCCGGTCACATCCAGATGGCCTGACGCCGAAAAACACAGTTTGACGTGGCTTTGTCCAATGATGCGTGTAAGCCACATTGACCACCGGTGAGATCATGTGACCTTGTGTCCCACTGCCCCGTATGTGTCATCCCGGGCAGTCCAGGCTTTCCAGGAAACTGTCAATAATTACATTTTAATATATAACACCATACATAATAACATGAATGAATGTGAAAAGGTTGCAACAAGATTAACAGCAGGATGAGCAACTATTTAGGCAAAAAATCAGTTATATTTGTA
>JAVQKD010261986.1:0-11303 GCA_036025635.1 Philypnodon grandiceps
ATTTGCCAGCATTACATTTATATCAATGTAAAATCTTTTGACAAAACTATACTGACTAGACAAGACTTCTGCACTGCCTATACTGTGCTGAGGCAGAGACTCCCTCTAGTGGTCCATACTTGCACTTGCATGTTTGACTGATCGTGTATTGTTTTGTGTGATCGAATATGTTTTGCAGGAAATTGCTGTGTGACATAACAGGAAATGGTCTCACCTCCTTTGTTGGGAACGGCGGTCATCCTCACCACTTCCTGCCTCCTAGAAACACAAACAAAAATGTACATGTTCAATACCCATTACCTTACAGAACAATACTTGACCACATGAATCTCTGTAAAGCTTAAAAAAAGTTAAGTGGTAAATTGGTGTTGAAATTGTACTAGCTAAAAAATAAGAGTTTCTTCACACAGGCCTGGCCCACTGTAGTTCTTAATCAAACCAGGGCAGGAAGCAGGGATAAGGCTGATCCTGACTTAGTGTCCACAGCCAGTCCACGCTGAGCCCCTCTTTTTCCAAAATGCAATCATCCTCTCCCCCATCCTTACTTACTTCCTGCTGGGGAACACAACACAAGCGCACAAATACACACACAAACAAGCACACTGTTTAATCCTGATTCAGTAATCCCTCAAAACTCTAAACTTTTCCTTTGGCATCAGTCGGTCAAGCCTGGCTTAAGCAAAAAGTAATACAGTATGAAGAGCCACATTTTGCATTTGAATTAACACATAACTCATTTACACAGTACTTTACATTTCTCTTTCCCAACACTGATCATGTATAACAATTAAAATATACGGTATAAATTAGGGGCTGGGTAGTGGTTCCTCTCAGAGTGGAGGTAAAATGGGTAATATCCTGACAAGCCGACCTCTAGCGCTCTGAGCGGAGTCTGCATATCCTCCTTGTGTTACTGTGGGTTTCCCCCAGGCTGCTAAAGACATGTGTTAGGGGAATTGGTGAAAGTGAATGGCTGTCGTTCTGTGAATCTCTTTATGCCAGCCCTGCAGCTAACCTCATTAAATATTCTGCCTAAACCCTTAGTTGATGAGATATGTTCCAGTCACCCTCCACCAATAAGACAACAAAATACACATTTTGATATAGAAGTACCATTTTGGATTCATTACTGCTCTTCTGTCAAAACACAGGGGTCAGCAGAGAGAACATTTAAAGCTGGAGTAGGCAATAATCGTGTTTTGCCTTTTGTTGTTTTTTCAGACTACAGTTAGAAGACATTGCTGGCCATGACATTAAATAATATTTTAAAAATATGAGCCTAAACTTTACCTCAACACACCATAATAAGTCTAGCACTATCACTGGGGCATGTACAGGCTGGTCTCCATGGTTACCACCGCTGCATGGAAAGGGAGTGGTCTATTAGCCAATAAGGACATAGGATTGGTGGTGTGCAGCTGGGCAGATTATTGCACCGCTGTACAGAACATATCCCACGCTGTGCACACGTCAAGTGATGCCAGTCGTAATAATCTCAAAATTTGTTTTAATTTGGCAAAACGTTAATGAAAGGTTTAAAGGTTCACAGACCGGAAAAGCCTATAGAGCTTTAGCAGATATCCAAAAAAAGGATGCTCAGTTAATTCAAGCTGTACCCGATTAGTGGTAGGGTTGGGCAATGTTACCAAATGTATCAAAATGATGATGATGGTATATGTTAATTGTATGCATATTTAGTGGTACACATTTTCAGATTCAAATTGGTTTTATTTAAAAAATAACATAGAAATATGCAGTATTTGAAATTGTATATTGCCCCAATGTAGTGAAATTTGGTTTTATTTCATTCAACCTGCTCCAATCCGGCCATTTTTCCCATGTTAAACCTCAGTCAGAAGCAGACATCTCACAAAAGCGCGCTCACATGGTTGCCTCTCTTCTCATGGTCTTATGACAAGCAGCTGGTAACTTCAGCCTCAAAGCTTCAAAAACCCTCAACGAGAACCACCAAATAATTTTTTACTTTGATCTTGTTGTCCAAAATAAGGTGTTTGTTTGTACCGTTAAATCAAAAGCAAAATACATTAGACTCTCTGTGCTAAACGGTTGTATAATTCTATTTTCTTAAAGGGTCATGTTAGTATCGGTCCTAATGGTGTTTTTGGGTTAATGTTATGGCTGTAAATCTGCTGCATTTCTGAAAGAGTGACAAGCCAAGCATAGTTCTGCGGTAATTTCACGGCCATAAGAGTTTATCCACTGCTTCTGCTAGGATTTTTATAATCTATTCACTGTCATTTGCATGGTTAAGAAATGTGACTGCATGGTTGTCAGCAAAGCCAAGACAGAAATGTGATGTATTTTCTCATTCAAGCATTATTAAGTGGTACTATAAGGTGGTAAGGTGGTACTATAAGGTGGGTCAACAGTTTCAACTCTATTTATCGCACCAAATATGTGAAATAATAGTCTGCAGTATAGATTTATGTACAGTACTGTGCAAATATTTAGGTATTTTTAGGTAGGGTCTTCCCAGCTTTTCATCAGTGGTTGTAGGTTGCGCACATCTTTCTGTCTCTTCATGCTAATCCCGGAGAGACTCAGTGATTTTGAGGTCAGGTGCCGATAGTGACTAGAACTAGAAGCCAATGCAAAAGGCTAATGTCCAGTGCTAAGAGTGTGTCATTGTGAATGAAACGACCCACAGAGTCCAAATGATCTGACAGGCCTATCCCACTAACCTGCTTTACACAGCTCCTCCTCATCCACTGTGGTTGAAGAGTTAATCGTCTTTGTATGGGGTCAATAGTACAGTTGCAATAAAGAAGTATACACCCATAGACAGCCACACATAGCACAAACAATTTAATAATAATTTCACTTACAAGCTACCATACAGCTTAGTTTCATCATTAGTTGGTGGTCAAATGGTGATGTGATAGGGCCTGGTCAGTAAAAGTGAATATCATCCTGGTGTGTATTATGTTACAATCAATGTAGGGACATTGATTTAGTAAGATAGAACTCTACATACTGTGAACCCAAACTTTATCACTAGGTTATTGTAGACATGTCAGTATTATGCTGGTTTATGTGTGCAATCATATCATTATTAGTTTATATCCGTATTCAAAGCACACATTAACTGAAACACACATACACTTCACCACTTTCCCAGACAATGCAAAACAATGCTTTAACTGTAATAAACAAGATCCAGATGTGTCCTTAAATGGGAAATTGTAAATAAATAAATAAATAAAAAAATACATAAATAAAAACCTAAAAAGTAATATTCTGGCACTTAAAGGAACATCAAATGAGAGTTTATACAACAATTCTGGGGCAAGTCAGTAATCTGTCAAAACTTAATTCACTTACAGAACTGAATGATCTGTCACTCTCTTGGAACAGATCTTGCATTCATTCTCTTATTCACAGACAAAATACTAGTCTTCTAGGTGACAACGGTAACGGAACTAAGAGGAAACCACAGTGCAAATGTCACACCAGTTCACGGGGGATACTCACAGACACACACGGGCTGGAGGTAGTGCTCGGGGTGGGCGACCGCTGCACCGTCACCAGGGCCATCGTGACCGGCAACCGCTGCTCAGGGAGGGCCCGGACTGTGGTCACCTCGAGAGAAACGCCCGGATACGCATATTACTATTATTCCGGCAAAAATATGCCGATGTTATTTCCTTGCTCTAGCTGCTTGGTTGCCCCAAAAATGTAAAGTGAAACAGAAAGGAAAGGCATATCCGGCTTAGCAGTTCCAAAATAAAAGAAATTGCAAATTACTAATTATGTATTTTAAAGTCACAATTTTTTACTTTGTGATAGTAAAAAAGTCGGACTTTATTGAATTTATGAAATTTACAAATAAGTTAGTTTGAGTTTAGCATTTCTTTTGACATTTTTAATATTTTATTTGTTGTTTGAGGATTTATTTTGAGTGTTTCCGGTTAACTTTACACCGATGGAATGCCTCGCCGGTTTTTTTGCGCATGCGTATTAGCAGGCAGCTGTCAAACCGCTGCTGAATGACCGCTTCAGGCCACTACACTAAAGGCTATTATCAAATCACCAATTAAACTCAAATTTAACTGGCTACTTAGCTGCTGTTTGGGAATTTTAAAAAAACTCTGAATGTCTAAAATAGCATTTATTTATTTGTTTATTTATGTATATATATATTTATTTTTTATTTATTTATTTATTTTAAATAGAAATGAGAACCAGACACAGCACAGTAAGTTTAGTGGAAAGCCAACATTTTGTAAATTACAAACTATTGTGGACTATTTTGGACCCACTAGTGGTAAAATTGTCTTGTAGCATCTATCTGTATATGTTCCCATAAATGTATTTTTAGGTGACATTCATTAAAAATGCATGTATGTGTTCCTGGATCTAATAACCTGACTTGACATCTCTACGTTTATTCTCAGACCAGTCTATCACTCTCTTGGGAGATGAGAGACGGGGGTGTGATTCGAGCTCTGTATGGGGGAGGTGTGATGGAGTCAGAAGAGGGTCAAGGAGGTGAGAAGATTGGAAGATATAGACCTTGAGCACATAAGATGAACCTACAAGGGCAAAACTATACACATTTAGCCATACCAGTCATTGCCTTTTGTTTTAAGGGGTGTTGGGTAAGCTGCTTTTATTGGGACAGGGGTCTCACTTCAGTTCACATCATTGCATTATCTGGGTCACTGCTTCCTGTCTTTCTCAGGGATTTATCCCCTCCTCCATCTTGGTATCGATCACTTATAAAATCAGGCCACAGGATCATAGAACTATAATAAGAGTGGGAACTACAAAACTCAACATATCGATATCGTGTTCTATACCCGGACCGGCCTTTCTGTGTGGAGTTTGCATGTTCTCCTTGTTCCACACACGATTAATAACATGTACAATGAGGCTCCTCATTACAAAAAAGATTCTTAATCTCAGTGGGACTTTCCTGGTTAAATCAAAAAACTAAAGGTAATGTTTTAACTCCTGGTTTAGACCTCTTATATCAGTCCTGACATCATGGTTTAGCCCTCGTTTAGCTCTGGTTTAGCCCTCGTTTAGCTCTGGTTTAGCCCTCGTTTAGCTCTGGTTTAGCCCTAGTTTAGCTCTGGTTTAGCCCTCGTTTAGCTCTGGTTTAGCCCTCGTTTAGCTCTGGTTTAGCCCTCGTTTAGCTCTGGTGAATCATTGTTTTAGACTTGATTTTGGTTTAGTCCTGATTTAGCCAGTTTAGCACTGCTTTAGTTTCCATGTAGTCCTGATTTATTCAGCCAGTATTTACTTCTATTTCAATAGTGGATCAAAGATCAACAGTAAGTGCAATGTGCTTGATGTTATAGTAAATAAGTGTAAAGCTGGACTAATGCATGCAGGGTGAATGGGTGAAAATGCAAATACTCATCATTCAGAGTAGCTTTGACGGGATGATTGATGATGTATTCGCCTCTACGTCCTCCCATCGCTGCATCCACGACATTGCATCTGTGCAGCCAACTGTGTGGAGAGAGCGAGAGACCATTTTCCATGCAATTTCACCACCATTTATTTGAATGATAAAAGAGCAGCTGGGTTTAGAGTGGACTGGTGCAGAAGGCACAAAGAATGGGCAGATGGTGCCCGTGGACAGGTACTGTATTGTATAGCGGAAAGAGATGGAGGAAACAAGATTAGGATTAGCAAAGGGGATGAGACAAAGACAATCCCACTGTAATTAAGGGTCTACAGTGAGTTCTGCAGCAGGTATTAAGCATTGGATTAGAGGAAGTTAAACCTTTTCACTGTTCAAATCTTACAAGAGTTAGGAAGCTGTATTAGGCAATCCTTTTGGTTGTTCCCTTTAGGGTTCACCACAGCAAATCTCCATCTAGACCAGGGGTGGGCAAACTTTTTGACTCAAATGGGGTTTAAAAAAGTGCCAAGTGGGCCGGCTGATATTGTATTCTTTGTAAACTGCAACCATTTCTGAGAAATGAGACCTGAGTGAAAAAATATGTCCATGTGTAGTTAACTGGTTACTGCAGGTTATAACAATGTGAGTGAGAAATTGCAATATTTGATCAAATATGAGAAAATGCTTGGCAGACCAGATTAAAAAGCCCAAAGGGCCGAATGTGGCCCCGGGCTACAGTTTGCCCACCCCTGATCTAGCCCTATCCTCTGCATCCTCTTCTCTTAGACCCATTAACTTCATATCCTAATGTACATTTGTAATGCCAGATTGAGATGGTTTGGACATGTACAGAGGATGGATAGTGAATATATGTCTAAAAGGATGCTGAGGTTAGAGGATATGTACGTGGTGCAGATGGTTATGGATGCAGATGGCCAAATAAACTCCTAATACATAATTACACACAATATTACATTAAAATCATTGGCATTTCAGACATAAAAATGAATGTTATCTGACCATAAGTGCTATATCTTGATGTCTGTCCACGCGCTCCTGTCTCTGCTCTACTAGACCCCCTAGTGGTCAACCTTTCTATTTCTCAGTGCACAATATAGTAAATTACAAAGTCTGATAGCTGGTAAAAACCAATAGGGGGAGACATGTCCATGTTCCAAAAAGGTTAGAGTGAAGCTGAGCAAAAAGTACGAGTTGTGTCACATATGTCTCTAAAATGTGATTTCTGAGGGCAAAGGTATGTTACTGATTAGGCTGACACAGAGACATTACTGACAGACAACCATACGCTTTTGCATTCATTTGAAGTCACCAATTCTCCGAACACATGCATGTCTTTGGATGTTGGGACGAAAGAGAACCCATGGTAATAAGGGGTCATTTCAAACAATACAATTATTCATTCACTCATCATTAGGGGTCACGGAGCCTATCCCAGTATCTATGGGCCTTAAAACAGGGTACATCTTGGACAATGGGCAGTTTTTCGCAGGGCTGACACTGAGACATACACAGACAGACATCATTTTGTAATTCATTTCTAGTATTTTTTCTGGCCCCTTTTAGCATGGGCGCTCAGAATCATGCCAACCTTAGCCTCCCACAAGAGCCCCCTAGTTAAAGCTGTTTTATGTTGTTTCTGTGGAATCAAAAAAACAATCAAATATGCAATTCATTATTAAAACATTGCCCCATTCCTGCAGGTTTCTCACGTCCTTGTGGAATAAGAAAACAACTACGGCCTCTTGGTTTTACTTTGAGAAACTGAAAATGATCTTGAGAAAGCTTCAAAAGTGAGCGATGTGTTTTTGACAGTGAGAGGGCCCTGTACGCCGTCGAGATAAGACGGTATTCTCCCTCCGTGCAAAATGAGTTCATTAGGGGACTGAGAGACAGCTATGGCCACGGATCAAGGTTTGGGCGCGATAAAGGCAAGAAGCGACAGATTGGAAAGAAAAAAGCAGTTTCATTTCCTGTTCCTTAGAAGCGGCGGAGATATCAGCTGATCAGCAGCAGAAGGGATGGTGGGCTGTGGAGAGGCACAGGTAGGGAGAAGATAGAAGTTTAACTTAGAAAGGTAAATGCCAAGATTTCCAGACAAATAAGTGAAGCTTCTCTAGCCCTTTGAACCCGATGTGAAACAACACACTAACCACAGAAATATAATGCTGCACATCAAAGTAGCTTGGTTGCTACAAGACTATCTAAATCATTTTTACCTGCCCCAAACCCAACTTAAATGTCAACTA
This sequence comes from Philypnodon grandiceps, assembly GCA_036025635.1. NCBI lineage: Eukaryota > Metazoa > Chordata > Actinopteri > Gobiiformes > Eleotridae > Philypnodon > Philypnodon grandiceps. The sequence continues at coordinate 7,642 of JAVQKD010261986.1, forward strand.
AATTAATTAATTATAGGCTAAAACATTTCTGGTTCAAATGAAGTAATTTATGATAAACACACGTCAAATGAAACATAAATATACAATCTATCATCTATTGATCAAAATGTGCCAAAAACTAAACTATTATTTATTATTTATCTTTTAGTGATATAAAAATAAATAAATATGACAAATATTCAAATAGCACAGATCAGTTTAAAACTGTGTAGAGATAATGTTCACATAGAAATAATATTTATATATGAACTGTGGGTGGATTGAGGAGGAGGGTGATGTCAAACTGTAGGGAGTGAACCTGAATAATAACCAGAAAATATAAAAGTTATGAGGGATTTAGATTTTATTGACAGACAAGGTTTGGTACACTTTATTAGGTACACTTGATCAAACGCTCCACATGTAATCTCTCTTAGTTAATGAATATAGGCATATTCAAGACAGACCTGCTTGAGGGAAAACTCAAGTTACTTTGGACATGGTTTGGTTGCTCCACACACACAACCATTTCCAAGGTTTAAAGAGAATGGGAATTCTTTTGGCAAAAACACAGAGAATAATGGCCTGTCTGGTATAACATGTTAGAAGGATGACATATAATTACTCATTACAACTCTGTCTGCCAAAGACCTCTGAATGCATGTGAAGCACAGTGTATGGGCTCCAGCAGGAAAGGCCCACACTAAGGCCACTTTGTTAGGTCTTCCTAATAAAGTCAGTACGTGTAGATGCAAATATATTGAGCACAGCCGGCCAAAACACAATATGAGCTTGGAGAGAGGAGATTAAATAAGCTGGAGGTCTCGATCTAGGCCTGATGAGAGCCAGGCAGAGAGGCAGATACTGAGATGCAAGTTACAGCAGAGGTGGAGGGATACGCCGGCCGTGCTGTTTAATATAGATCCAGAGAGATAAGGCAATACTGGGAACACACAATGTGCCCATCCGTCAGGAGCAGCGAGGTGAGAGGAAATTGCCACAATAAAACACACACACAAACACACAAAGGCCTGGATATGGGGTGAGGTGCCAGGCACACAATCAGGTTAGATGCACAGCCAAGGCTGATGTAGTCATTTGGGGTTGCATTTGGAGTAAAGTATGAGTAAAGCAGGCTTATGAGCAAAAAAGCCAACCCCCCTAAACTTAAAGCACAGGGTTTATCATTGATTCATTTTCCTATAATTATTCTAAATAAGGATCACAGCTGACTAGAGCATATCCCAGCAACTAGGGACCTTATACACTCTAACACAAAGAGCGCTTACCACAGAGCCACAATGCATAGTCCACAGTTTTATTTTAGATAAAGCTGTTGTGGCATCAATCCTTGGGCTGGATGACAACAATCTGGTGACTGCATGCCCCAAAGTTACGGGAATACCTCAGTGTAACTGTAATTTACATTATAGACTATATTATACATATTTATATAAAAAAGAGACAAATGTAATATACTTCCATATATCTTTATTATCTGTTATTACCATGTATTTATATATCTTTATTCTATACACGTGTTTCTCAATACATATTTTAGACATTGATATTACACAGGCTTTAGAGGTAAGAGAGAAAGAGGCAAAGGGGAATTGACTTCCTTCATAAGATATTTTGGCAGTTAACAAGACAACATGAGATTACACTAGAGACACATACACCTGACTGCATGCTCACAGAAAGGGTCTTATCCAACCATCAGCAAACCAAGCATACAGGAGACAGGTCATCACTAAATAGATTACATCAATACCATATTTTTGACTAGTAAATACACATTAAGGTACAGTACTTGCCATATTAACTCCTGCTCTTATTGACTTAAATCAGGGATTTCTTTAAGGGAACATACTGAAAATGATTTATTATCCAGGCTTGGGACTGGCCCATAGCATAGCAGCATAGTAACGGATCGAAGAAAGGAAAGACATTGCAGAAAGCTTTTACCCACGACATGTAGCAATTCGGGCCAATTAAGAAAAAAGCCCAATAAAAATGGTCAGCGGACCATATTTGATTTTGGGCCATAGTTTGGACACCCATGACTTACACACAAACAGGAGGATCTCACATAGGCACATATTCACACATGTTCAATTTTGGTCAAAAGTAAAAAGCAGTAATTTTTGATGACATTATATTATTAGCTGTAATCCTTATTTGGTTCTATTACTATGACAACGTATGACTGGGAATCGACAGGGATCAGTATCGAGACACATGGAGTTTTAATATTAACAATATATTAATAAATCAAATAAATACATCTCTTATATTGCAGTTTTTCGGTCCATGATCCATTGCTAACAGTCTTTCACACACACAAACATCATTCATCTCAATAGTGCTTCACAGTGTTGAGAACTCAATGTTAGCCATCCCTTTGTCCAAATTGCCACTGAACTAGACAAAATAATGCTGACAATCAATGCAACAGCAACGACTAGATACAACAGCGTTTAACATCTTTAGAAATATGAAAACAAACAAATATATATTTGGCTTTAGCAACAGATGTAAAAGATACCTGAATTCTGCTACATATTGAAATGCATAACTTAACAGTATTGTATAAAAATACAACAGTAACTGTAAGTGTTTGAAGTTAACGTACTTAAAGTCAAATTATTACTTCTACAGCTCGAGTTGATTTCTGAAAGAATAACGTCTAATAAATATTGAAAAAAGGTTGTGTCTTTAAAGGGATAGTCCAGTATTTTTGCCATTGAGATACATACATATTTTATTCTCTACAGAAGGTAATTCTTAGAACTGCCTGGAGAACAAGGAGGGTATATTTGACATATTTTTAACATAGGACTGATTTTTATGTTCAGCAACTACAGCAACACCCTACAGCTTTTAAATTGGCAATTCCTTGTACATGATTGATGATCTGTAGCATTGTAATAATCTTCATATCTGCTGGCAATTACCTAGTCTTTTAACACATTTACAAATGTCTAAACTACCCCTTTAACCTGAAAACAAAGATAGTTTGTTTATTGGTTTGGATAATAATGAGAGTAGGAAAAAATAATACGTGTCCACCTCAACAACACACCATTTTCCAGCTCTGAACGTAAAGAAAACATGTGGGAAATGTATGAAAAGAGGCAAAGGCGGTGAACGATAGCCCCCTTGTCCTGTAGTTTTGCAGTGTGTCCAGTAGATGGTACTCTAGATAGATGCTAGAGAGGCACCGTCTGTTGGTTGAGGACTTGGTCAGACTGCGTTGGTCACAATGTATTCTCTGTGGTGTTCAGAGGAAGGTTCTGGGGTGATACTTTTCAACAGGCGCTGTGTAAAGATAAAATAGAAAAGATAAGATAACAACATTATAAAAATAGAAAATAAAATGAACCGTATATTTCAGCCGTTCATCTTCTGCTCATGTTTGTTTTGTCTTAAATGTTAAGGAACTACGAATGAAAATTAGCTGTACGCAAACTTCGGTGCATTTACACATGTATTTTGGTACTGGTGTTTATTAATGTGCATTGTCCCTTTAAAAATAAATAAATAAATACAATTCTTGGTCAGGGTTGCAGGTGACCCTATTCTAGCAACTATGGGCTTTAGGAGGTGTACACCTTGGACAATGGCCCATTAGTCACTGACAGATAACCATTCACCCACTTATTTTTGGTGAAAAGTAGAAA